>CM075721.1:1736331-1870064 GCA_037974335.1 Prionace glauca
CAGTGCCCTGCACATTTGTAGCAAGACCTCCCTGCTTTTATATTCAATCCCCTTCGCTATGAAGGCCAGCATCCCATTCGCCTTCCTGACCACCTGCTGCACCTGCAGACTGGGTTTTTGCGACTCGTGCACAAGGACCCCGAGGTCCCTCTGCACCGTAGCATGCTGCAGCTTTTCGCCTTTTAAATAATAATTCCTCCTACTATTATTCCTGCCAAAGTGGATAACCTCATACTTGCTAACATTGTACTCCATCTGCCAGGTCCTCGCCCATTCACTCAGCCTATCCAGATCCCTCTGCAGACTCTCCACACCCTCCGCGCAATTTGCCGTTCCACCAATCTTGGTGTCATCAGCAAATTTCGACACCATACACTCAGCCCCCTCCTCCAGATCATCTATATAAACGGTAAATAGCTGAGGCCCCAGCACCGACCCCTGGGGCACCCCACTAGTCACCATCAGCCAATCCGAATAGCACCCATTGACCCCAACTCTCTGCTTCCTGTTAGACAGCCAATCCTCTATCCACACTAACACCCTACCCCCAACTCCGTGCACCCTAACCTTCTGAAGCAACCTTTTAAGAGGCATCTTATCAAACGCCTTTTGGAAATCTAAAAACACCACATCCACTGGTTCCCCTCTGTCTACCGCACTACTCACATCCTCATAGAAATCCAATAAATTCGTCAAACACAACTTCCCCTTCACAAATCTGTGCTGCGTCTGCTCGATCAAACCATTCTTTTCTAGGTGCCCTGCTATTTCTTCTTTGATGACGGGTTCGAGCATTTTTTCAACTACAGACATTAAACTAACTAGCCTATAATTCCCTGCCTTTTCTCTGCTACCTTTTTTAAACAGAGGCGTAACATTAGCCGTTTTCCAATCTTCCAGCACTTCCCCGGAATCCAGCGAATTTTGATAAATAATTACTAAGGCATCCACTATCACCTCTACCATTTCCTTCAGAACCCTGGGATGCATTCCATCCGGTCCTGGGGACTTGTCTACCTTCAGTCCCAGTAGTCTATCATGCACTACCTCTCTAGTGACACCTCTGTATTGTCTCCAGACAGGACAGTGAGTGTGATGTTGCAAGTTCAGGCAAGTCATGGGGGTTACAGATAGTGTGAGGTGAACCCAAGATCCCAGTTGAGACCGTCCTCATGTGTGCGGAACTTGGCTTTCAGTCTCTGCTCAGCGACTCTGCGCTGTTGTGTATTGTGAAGGCCTCCTTGGAGAATGCTTACCCGAAGGTCAGAGGCTGGATGCCCGTGACCACTGAAGTGTTCCCCAACAGGAAGAGAACAGTCTTGCCTGGTGATTGTCGAGCAGTATTCATTCATCCATTGTTGTAGCGTCTGCACGGTCTCTCCAATGTACCATGCTTCGGGACATCCTTTCCTGCAGCGTATCAGCAGAAGACGTTGGCCGAGTTGCAAGAGTATTTACCATGTACCTGGTGGATGGTATTCTCATGTGTGATGATGGTATCCATGTCGATGATCCAGCATGTCTTGCAGAGGTTGCTGTGGCAGGGTTGTGTGGTATTGTGGTCACTGTTCTCCTGAAGGCTGGGTAGTTTGCTGCGAACAATGGTCTGTTTGAGGTTGTGTGGTTGTCTGAAAGCAAGAAGTGGGGGTGTGGGGATAGCCCTGGCGAGATGTTTGTCTTCATCAATGACATGTTGAAGACTCTGGAGAAGATGTCGTAGCTTCTCCGCTCCGGGGGTACTCTGTCCACTGTGTCCCGTGCTTGTCTTCTGAGGAGGTTGGAACGGTTTTTCACTGTGGTGCACCAGAACTGACGAAGGGGCAAATCCCCGAAAGCTAGTGGCGTTTGCTACCAAATGAACCTGTTGGACTTTAACCTGGTGTTGTGAGACTTCTTATTGTGTTTATCCCAGTCCAATGCCAGCATCTCCACATCGGTCACAGAAGACAGAGGGTAGCAGTGGAAGGGTGTGTTTCTGAATGGAGGGCTGTGACAAGTGGTGTTCCTCAGGGATCAGTGCTGGGACCTTTGCTTATGTATAATTTATAAATGATTTGGAGGAAAATGTAACTGGATTGATTTGTAGGTATGCAGATGACACAAATGTTGGTGGGTTTGCAGATAGTGATGAGGACCATCAGAGGTTACAGCAGGATATAGATCGGTTGGAGACTTGGGCAGAGAGATGGCAGATGGAGTTTAATCCAGACAAATGTGAGGTAATACATTTTGAAAGGTCTAATACAGATAGGAAATATACAGTAAATGGCAGATCCCTTAAAAGTATTGATAGACAGATGGATCTGTGTGCACAGGTACACAGAGCACTGAAAGTGGCAATGTAGGTGGAGAAGGTCGTCAAGAAAGCACACGGCATGCTTACCTTCATCGGCCGGGGCACTGAGTTTAAAAATTAGCAAGTCATGTTGCAGCTTTATAGAATCTTAGTGAGGCTGCACTTGGAATATAATGTTCAATTCTGGTTGATCTGTTGATCAGAAGGATTTGGAACCTTTAGAGAGGGTAGAGAAAAGATTTACAAGGATGTTGCTGGTATGGAGGGCATTAGTTATGAGGAGAGGTTGGAGAAACTTGGTTTGTCCTCACTAGAATGACGGAGGGTTGAGGGGAGACCTGATAGAAGTCTACAAGATTATGAGAGGCATGGACAGAGTGGATAGTCAGAAGCTTTTTCCCAGGGTGGAAGAGTCAATTACTAGGGGGCGTAGGTTTGAGGTGTGAGCAGCAAGGTTTAAAGGAGATGTGAGAAGCAAGTTTTTTACACAGAGTGTGATGGGTGCCTGGAACTCCTTGCTGGGGGAGGTAGTGGAAGTGGATACGGTAGTGACTTTTAAGGGGTGTCTTGACAAGTACATGAATAGGATGGGAACAGAAGGATATGGTCTCCGGAAGGCTAGGGGGTTTTAGTTCAGTTGGACAGTGTGGTTGGTCCAGGCTTGGAGGGCTGAAGGGCCTGTTCCTGGGCTGTAATTTTCCTCGTTCTTTGAATGAATTAAGAACAAAATAGGATGAAACATCCTCGCCCCCCACTGGCAACGGCCTCAAATAATCATTTCAGCTGAAGCAGCTTTTTACCTGGAATTTCTTCAATTTGGTACATGGTATTCTGAAGACCAGGAGAACTAGGAACAGGAGAAGTTTTTAGGCTCCTTGAGCCTGCTCTGCGATTCAATAGGATCATGGCTGGTCCAACAACATTCCTCACTTCCACTTTTCTGCCCTTTCCTCATAACCCCCTGATTCTCTTTTAACATTCAAAAATCTATCTCAGTCTTAAATATATATAAGGATTCTGCCCCCACAGTTCTCTTGGCTAGGAGTTTGCAAAGGCTCACAACCCTCTGGGAGAAGAGATTCCTCCTCATTCCAATCTTTCCTCTGGTCCCAGACTCTCCCCCGAGGGGGAACATCCTCTCATCATTTACCCCTTCGAGCCCCTGAGGAATCCAGTATGTTTCAATGAGATCAGCTCTTCTAAATTCCAATGAGTGGAGTCCCAACCTGTTTAACCTTTCCTCATAAAACAATCCCTCCATACTGAAGGTCATCCGAGTGAATCTTCTCTGAACTGAGTCCAAAGAAATAATATCTTTCCTTAAACAAGGGGACAGAAACTGCTGACAGTTCTCCAGATGAGGTCTGACCAGGAGCTTGTGGAGTTGCAGCAGAGTTTCATGATTCCTTTAGCTTTTCTGATTACCTACTGCGCCTCTCGCTAGCTTTCTGTGTGTCATGTGCAAGAACCTCCAAGTTCCTTTGTGTTGCAGCTTTCTCCATTTAACTAATACTCTGTTCTTTTGTTCTCTCTTCCAGAATGAACAACTTCACATTTTCCCATGTAATACTCCATCCATTAACTTATTGCCCATTTGCTTAACTTATCAATATCACTGCTCTCAATGGTCTGTTCCACATGTTTATAGGCTGAAATAATAAAGCTTTTGGATCAGCTATGTAACCTCAACAGTAATGTGAAAAATGTCTGGAACTCTTCAATAACCTCAGATGGGGAACACATGATAAGCAGCGCAGAGAAAGACAAAGCAGGAAGAGCAATGTGAACGAGTAACAACACTGTAATTAAGGGAATGATTACCAAAAATGCTGTCAATGCTGCCACCTGTCCCAGGCCTAACACAAAATGGAGGCGCCCAGCCGTCGTCACAGTGACAGTTGTCTTTATTGTTACAAACCTGAAACAAAGACCACAATTTCCTTATTGGTAGATTTATAGGAAATGGTGAAGAATTTTAGAAACACACAGAAGTAAAATGGAGTAAGGAGGGTGCTGGTCTGGGAGCTGATGTTTTCTTTGTGATTGTCAGAAAGCAGTCAGCATCATCCCAGGACCTCAGTGTCTTCACTCCCAGCATCCCTCTGTTTCTTTACCCATGACTGTCCCCCAATCGGATTGGAGCTGTTCACCGACTATTCCACAGCGTCCAGCTCCAATCATCAACCAGCTCAAACCAATCTACAAAAGGATCTGGATAGTGTCCAAACTGAGACTGATAAACTGAGCTGACTGAGGAAGGCACGGATGCACCCGCAGGTGTGTCTGTCTTCACGGAGGAGGACGTGAATAATTTGCCGGGTGTTAGCGATGGAAAGGTGGTAGGAATGGAGGGTCTTAATGACATTACTGTTACTAGAGAGGTGGTGCTCGACAGACTGGAGGGGCTGATTGTGGACAATCCCCAGGACCGGATGGAATGCATCCGAGGGTTCTGAAAGAAATGGCGGAGGTTATAGTGGATGCCTTGGTGGTTATTTTCCACAGTCGCTGGATTCTGGGGAAGTGCCGGAAGATTGGAAAACGGCTAATGTTACGCCATTGTTTAAGAAGGGTGCCAGGCAAAAGGCGGGGAATTATAGGCCGGTTAGTTTAACGTCTGTGGTAGGTAAAATGTTAGAATCCGTCATTAAGGAGGAAATTGCGAGGCATCTTGAAGGGAATTGCTTGATAGAGCAGACGCAGCACGGTTTCATTAAAGGGAAGTCGTGTCTGACAAATTTACTGGAGTTCTATGAGGATGTGTCTAGGGCAGTGGATAGAGGAGAGCCGGTGGATATGGTCTTTCTGGATTTTCAGAAGGCGTTTGACAAAGTACCTCACAAGAGGTTATTGCAGAAGGTCGAGGGACATGGAGTTGGGGGTAGGGTGTTAGCGTGGATAGAGGATTGGTTGTCAAATAGGAGGCAGAGAGTGGGGGTCAACGGGTGCTATTCGGATTGGCGGATGGTGACTAGCGGGGTGCCCCAGGGGTCGGTGCTGGGGCCTCAGCTATTTACCATTTATATAGATGATCTGGAGGAGGGAACCGAGTGTAGGGTGTCGAAATTTGCTGATGACACCAAGATTGGGGGAACGGCAAATTGTGCGGAGGATGTGGAGAGTCTGCAGAAGGATCTAGATAGGCTGGGCGAATGGGCCAGGAAATGGCAAATGGAATTTAATGTTGGCAAGTGTGAGGTGGTCCACTTTGGTAGGAAGAATGGTAGGAAGGACTATTACTTACGTGGCGAAAAACTGCAGCATGCGACAGTGCAGAGGGACCTCAGGGTCCTTGTGCATGAGTCGCAAAAACCCAGCTTGCAGGTGCAGCAGGTGGTCAGGAAGGCGAATGGGATGCTGGCCTTCATAGCGAGGGGGATTGAATATAAAAGTAGGGAGGTCTTGCTGCAGCTGTATAGGGCATTGGTGAGGCCGCAGCTGGTTGAGCTATGAGGAGAGGCTGAATAAACTAGGCTTGTACTCGTTAGAGTTTAGAAGAATGAGGGGAGATCTCATTGAGACGTATAAGATGATGAATGGGATGGATAGGATCGAGGTGGAGAGACTCTTCCCGCTCAAAAAAGACAGTAGGACTAGGGGGCACAACCTCAAGATAAAGGGGAGGCGGTTTAGAACGGAGTTGAGGAGGAACTTCTTCACTCAAAGGGTGGTGAATCTCTGGAATTCTCTGCCCGTTGAAGTGGTGGAGGCTGCCTCGCTAAATATTTTTAAGAAACGGGTTGATGGGTTTTTGATAAGAGAGGGGATTAAGGGTTATGGGGAGAGGGCGGGAAAGTGGAACTGAGCCACGACAGATCAGCCATGATCTTATTGAATGGCGGGGCAGGCTCGAAGGGCTAGATGGCCTACTCCTGCTCCTATTTCTTATGTAACACAACCCTGGCCATTTCTCTTATCAGAAAGAATAAGATAAAAGTATTGAAAAAGATGGGTAATTTTGGATTAATTGGACCTAATACTGATTTTCTACTATTGTTCAAACTGTGATGATACTCTGCTATTTTAAAAACAGAAGAACATAAGAACTAGGAGCAGGAGGAGGTCATCTGGCCCTTCGAGCCTGCCCCGCCATTCAATAAGATCATGGCTGATCTTTTTGTGGACTCAGTTCCACTTACCCACCCGCTCACCATAACCCTTAATTCCTTTACTGTTCAGAAATGTATCTATCCTTGTCTTAAAAACATTCAATGAGGGAGCCTCAACTGCTTCACTGGGCAGGAATTCCACAGATCCACAACCCTTTGTGTGAAGAAGTTCCTCCTCAACTCAGTCCCAAATCTGCTCCCCCTTATTTTGAGACAATCCCCCCTCGTCGAGTTTCACCCACCAGTGGAAACAATTTCCCTGCTTCTATCTTATCTATTCCCTTCATAATCTTATATGTTTCCATAAGATCTCCCCTCATTCTTCTGAATTTCAGTGAGGATAGCCCAGTCTATTCAGTCTCTCCTCATAAGCCAACCCTGTCAATTCCGGAATCATCCTAGTGAATCTCCTCTGCACCCCCTCCAGTGCCAGTAGATCCTTTCTCAAGTAAGGAGACCAAAACTGTACACAGTATTCCAGGTGTGTTCTCACCAGCACCTTATACAGCTGCAATGTAACCTCGCTGTTTTTAAACTCCATCCCTCTCGCAATGAAGGACAAAATTCCATTTGCTTTTTCATTCCCTGCTGCACCTGCAAACCAACTCCCTGAGATTCCTGCACAAGGACACCCAGGTCCCTCTGCACAGCATCATGCTGCAATTTATTAGCATTTCAATAACATTCCATTTTGCTGTTATTCCTACCAAAATGATGACCTGACATTTAAACTCACTCTCCCCTGTTCTCACTCTCCCTCTGCTCTCACTCTCCCCTCACTCTCACTCTGCACACACTCTCCCCCTGCTCTCACTCTCCCCCTGCTCTCACTCTCCCCTCACTCTCACTCTCCCCCTGCCCTCACTCTCCCCTCACTCTCACTCTCCCCCTGCTCTCACTCTCCGCCTGCTCTCAGTCTCCCGCTGCTCGCACTCTCCCCCTGCCCTCACTCTCACTCTCCCTCTGCTCTCACACTCCCCTCACTCTCACTCTGCCCACACTCTCCCCCTGCTCTCACTCTCCCCCTGCCCTCACTCTCCCCTCACTCTCACTCTCCCCCTGCCCTCACTCTCCCCTCACTTTCACTCTCCCCTGCTCTCACTCTCCCCCTGCTCTCACTCTTTCCCTGCTCTCACTCTCCCTCTGCTCTCACTCTCCCCCTGCTCTCAGTCTCTCCCTGCTCTCTCTCTCCCCCTGCTCTCAATCTCCCCCTGCTCTCACTCTCCCCCTGCTCTCACTCTCCCTCTGCTCTCACTCTCCCCCTGCTCTCACACTCCCCCTGCTTTCACTCTCCCCCTGCTCTCACTCTCCCCCTGCTTTCACTCTCCCTCTGCTCTCACTCTCCCCCTCTGCTCACTCTCCCTCTGCTCTCACTCTCCCCCTTGTCTCACTTTCCCCCTGCGCTCACTCCCCCCTGCGCTCACTCTCGCCCTTTGCTCACTCTCCCCCTGCTCTCACTCTCCCCCTCCTCTCACTCTCCCCCTCCTCTCACTCTCCCCCTGCTCTCATTCTCCCCTCACTTTCACTCTGCTCTAACTCTCCCCCTGCTCTCACTCTCCCCCTGTGCTCACACTCCCCCTGTGCTCACTCTCCCCCTGCTCTCACTCTCCCTCTGCACTCACCCTTATCTCACTCTGCACTCACCCTTATCTCACTCTCCCTCTGCTTTCACTCTCCCTCTGCTCTCACTCTCCCCCTGCTCACACTCTCCCCCTGCTCTTACTCTCCCCCTGCTCTCACACTCCCCAGGTCTCACTCAACCCCTGCGCTCACTCTCTCTCTGCTCTCACTCTCCCCCTGCTCTCTCTCTCCCCCTGCTCTCACTCTCCCCCTGCTCTCACTCACCCCTGCTCTCACACACCCTCTGCTCTCACTCTCCCCCTGCTCTCACTCTCCCCCTGCTCTCACGCTCCCCCTGCGCTCATTCTCCCCCTCTCTCACTCTCTCCCTGCTCTCACTCTCCCCCTGCTCTCACTCTCTCCCTGCTCTCACTCACCCTTATCTCACTCTGCACTCACCCTTATCTCACTCTCCCTCTGCTTTCACTCTCCCTCTGCTCTCACTCTCCCCCTGCTCACACTCTCCCCCTGCTCTTACTCTCCCCCTGCTCTCACACTTCCCAGGTCTCACTCACCCCCTGCGCTCACTCTCTCTCTGCTCTCACTCTCCCCCTGCTCTCTCTCTCCCCCTGCTCTCACTCTCCCCCTGCTCTCACTCACCCCTGCTCTCACACACCCTCTGCTCTCACTCTCCCCCTGCTCTCACGCTCCCCCTGCGCTCATTCTCCCCCTCTCTCACTCTCTCCCTGCTCTCACTCTCCCCCTGCTCTCACTCTCTCCCTGCTCTCACTCTCCCCCTGCTCTCACTCTCCCCCTGCTCTCACTCTCTCCCTGCTCTCACTCTCTCCCTGCTCTCACTCTCTCCCTGCTCTCACTCTCCCCCTGCTCTCACGCTCCCCCTGCGCTCATTCTCCCCCTCTCTCACTCTCTCCCTGCTCTCACTCTCCCCCTGCTCTCACTCTCCCTCTGCTATCACTCTCCCGCTGCTCTCAGTCTCGCCCTGCTCTCACTCTCGCCCTGCTCTCACTCTCGCCCTGCTCTCACTCTCCCCCTGCTCTCACTGTCCCCCTGCTCTCACTGTCCCCCTGCTCTCACTCTCTCCCTGCTCTCACTCTCCCCCTGCTCTCACTCTCCCCCTGCTCTCACTGTCCCCCTGCTCTCACTCTCCCCCTGCTCTCACTCTCACTCTGCTCTCACTCTCCCCCTGCTCACACTCTCCCCCTGCTCTCTCTCTCCCCCTGCTCTCACTCTCCCCCTGCTCTCACTTGTGAGGGATGGTGGTGTAATTTTTGAATCAAACCATCTGGGGCGGAAACCATGACAGAATCGTTATTGTAACCTAAGGGGTTAAACGCTAAGACCAGCAGAGGATGAAACACACAGAAAGAGAAGAAGGAAAAAACATGAGACTGGATATAGTCAGGCACATTGATAACCCACTTTATGGAAACAACTGTGAGTTTAGTCACAAACATAGGACATAAGGTTCGATGCTGCTAACACAGCAATAATTAGGGATAATACAAAGACTGCCTGTAATGTAGAGATAACATCGGAGATGGGACGGGCGGTGAAGCATACACCACATCCTGCAGGAATGTAAGGGGCCCACGTTATAAAAAGCAAATGGTCTGCAGGATGTGTTGTTTCTACAACTAAGCATAAAAGGGGAAAAGGTCACTGAGATAGTTGGAACAGCAGTAATTAAACCGGCAAAGGATTGATTACTGCCAATCTGAACTGGACATGTAACAGTGTTGGATAAGATGGATGAGTTTGCTAATACACTCTTGTGATAACAGGAGACATGGTTAGATGGGGAGTAGAGGGGATGGAAACTTGGGGCACCTCGAGCCAATAGGGGAATGACAACACATAGATGGGACAGGGACCACCAATTAGGGGAGAACAACACATTGCAAAACCCTTACAATGCTTGTAAAAAAAGTATAAAATGTGCTGCTAATTTATGTGAGGTGTGCCTACTTCGCTAGACACCCTTTCTTGCAAGATCGAATAAACCGACAGTTAGCTGAACTCATCCGTGTATTTGATTCAAGGGGGGAATCAGAAAAGTGAGTTTCTGACCGTTTCTCACAATTGGGGGCTCGTCCGGGATCTGGAATTATAACGGGGGTTTCCCTCGACTAGACCAAATCGACGGAATAAGACGCGTCTGGTGTATATTTACACGTAAAAACGCCGTTTTGGTCTGGAAGGAGGGGAATCTGAAACCACTCAATTGAGATAATTCTGAACTCTGGGAAAATCACACGGATGACTTCTATACACTAGGACTGCTAGGACTGTGACAGGGGTCTGTGAGGGGGTATACACATCATTGGAAGAAGTCGAACAACTCCGTGCACGGATCAAGGTAAGGAATTTCTCTCCCGGGAATTTGGCTGATAAAGGGTGAGAGTCATTTTCTTCCTTGTTGACTTGGTGGTTATGACAGTTTGATCTGAGGGCGCAAATAAATTAGCTTGTGTCCAAGACGACAACTGAAGACTAACCCCGGGAAGTTTTATGGTTATGACAGTTTGATCTGAGGGTGCAAGTAAGCAAACTTGTGTCCAAGACGACAACTGAAGACTAACCATGGGAGGTAAACCGTCCAAGAGTAAGGATGGGAAACCGGGAAATAATGATGAAAAGGGAATACCCCCTGACAGTCCTCTGGGAATACAGTTAGAAAATTGGGATGGGGACCAAAAGACTAAGGACTTAAAAAAGAAGGTTATGATAAAATATTGTTGTTTTGTGTGGACGAAGGAACCAATCCGGAAACCATCTGTATTTTGGCCGAAGTACGGTTCGTTGAGGATTGGGTTTGTCAGATTCTTAATATGTATGTGAGATAGAAGCAGCCGGTGTCCCAGAAAGGAATTGACTATGCAAGTTGCTGGATAATGTTAATTTAGGGGCTGCGGGGGAGGTTATGTGATGAGGGAGCAGAGGAAAGTAGAATAAGGGAGGTGTCCCTCGAGGCACTGGAGTTTGAGGATGGGTCACGAAGTATATAGATGGATCAGCATGAATGGGATGGACCTACAACTGGTCTGAGCAGAAAGAGTAGAGAGAGAAGTATGTCAGTGGAACTGGGAACCCTGACGTGGGCTTTTACTGAGGTGAGGGGTGAACACTAATAGCGGTTATGTATTGGAATTGTACATGACTATATGACTGTTTGAGAGAGAAAGGGATTTGTCATGACATGAGGCACCCGAATCAAACATGGTCATATTTATTAGAAGCCAGAGAGCTCCCATCAGTAAAGGGTTAAAAAGAGACAAGCAGGCTGACTCTGTATGGTACAGAGAGAGAGAGAGAGAGAGAGGGTGTAACTGTGTAATTGAGACCCTCATGTGATGTAATAGGTATAGCCAATTAAAGTGAATTGCTTTAAGTTTAATAAATTAGGTAGGGATCGGGCAGAGATTTGAATTCTGCCAAGTGGGAAAGGTGGCATTACATTGCATCTTAAAGTTGTAAAGAGAGTTAACCATTTAGGCACACAGTAGATTTGATTTTGTACTTGCCTGTATTGGTTACAAAGGCAGAGCTGTAGAAATAATTAATCATGTAGATTGCACATTAGAATGCTTTCAGTATTTCTTTGTGCATCTGTGCTCCAAGTGATGTTTTGTTTTATTGTACCAGAATTGTAAGAATGTGCAAGGGTCTTGATTTAGTGAGGATATTTAAAGGTGATAAAAATAAATCTTATTTTGGATTTTCTGAATCAGGCTTTTGTTAAATAAACTGCTGTACTTTGACTCACAACTGGATTCAGAGGTATTTTTACCTACAAGAATTGGTGCCGAAACCTGGGATCTGTTTACGGGTCCGGTTGAATGGCCACAACCGGAGCTCCAGAATAGATTACCGAATTTAAGGGAGTGAATCAAAGTACCGGAGGTGCTCATCTGTGATGAAAGAGTGTGAGTGTGTGTGAGAGCTGAGCTGAGCACGTACAGACCAGGAGGCATCTGTCTTTACACCCAGCCTTAGACCAGTTGTTAAGAGGGGTAGCCCCCTACGAGAAGCTCAGGAGTTTGAAGTGAGTGTAAAGGCTAGAGAAGGATGCCTGGGATGTGATGTTCAGATGAGAGGAAGAAAGAATCTGTCTGAGAGATCGCTGGAGTAGAAGGGAAAGCCGGCTTAATAGTGTGAGCTTAAGGGTGTAAGCTCATGAGTGTAAGCGGTGGTACGAAGGGCACTGATCACCCCTGATAGGTATCACCGGACTGTGATAAGAGCGACCTAGGGGTGGGATCCATTTCACCCACTAGATCAACAATGGAAATGATTGGGGAAAAAAAGGACAGAACTAAGAAAATTGGAATTATCTTAGTTTGAATTAATTAAACAGGTTTAAACCGGATTAATTGAACAGGTCTCAGTCTTAGGAAAAATGGGCTGATGACAAGGAGAGAATTAAAACAGATTAGAGAGTTAAGAGAAACCAAACAAAGAAAATAGCAGTATTGTTAATACATCAGTTAGCTGGACTAATTGAACAAGTAGTCACTTCCACTAAGAAGTGGAATGGGGATAAAAAAAAAAGATTAAGGAATTAGAATTCAGAGTAAGGGAACTGGAGAAACAAAACCAAGTGTTAGAAGACTACTGCAGGGGGACATCACCTCCCTACCCCGGCAGTATGACCATGAAACTCACAGCGCCTGGGGGTGACTTTAATACTGAGGAGAAGGTCTGTAACCTTGCTCCGGTAACGAGGAGAGGAACAGTGAATAATCCATTGACCAATTTAAATACTTCACACTAGGGAAAGACATCAGATCCTAGTGTCACTGGGAAAACTCCAGCCCTGGAGTTCAAAGGCCAAATTTTGGTATTATCATTGTCCCAAGAAGTATTTATAGTATTAGATATAGCTTTGAATTTGAACTCACAGGATAAGTTTTTCTTTATAGTAGACGATAAGCACAGGTGTTATATTTGGGACATTTAATATTCCAAAGGATCAAGGAGATGCCCGTGGACAGGCTAGCTGATGAAATAGCAAAAGAAGCAGCCCTAAACACACAACCAATTAGGATGCAGGCCCTTATTTCCCTAATGCCCCCTTGGAACGAATCCAATCTTTACAGAAAAGGAAAAAGAGGAGCTGACTGAGATGAGACAGAGAAACAGAAGGCAAAGATAATGGTAGCGGCTGTATATGAGATTGTGAGGAAGAGGGTGGAACCAATAACTGAGGGAAAGACACGAGGGTACGCACAGAAAACTAAACAACTATATTTGAAAAAGAAGAACCTAATGTTTTAGTGGACAGAGGATCTAAGCTGATAACAGAAACGAAACTCCCTTGGACTAAGTGCTTACCAATAGCACTTTTGCATATTTGTACAGCTCCTCGAAAGGATTTGGGTTTATCCCCCTGTGAAATGCTATTTGGACTGCCTTATATGGGAGCAGTTGGGGAGTTACCGGTTCCTGAAATGAATGATCAATTTGTAAAGAGATATATACTGGGCCTGTCCTCCTCGATATCTTCCCTTAGGAAACAAGGATTATTGTCGCAGACTCCAGCCCTCGACTTCACGGTACATACAATCCTACCAGGAGATTGGGTCCTGGTAAAGTCATGGAAAGAAACTAAGCTGCAACTGGAATGGGAGGAACGATATCAAGCACTCCTAACAACTGAGACAGCAATCAGGACTGCTGAAAAGGGGTGGACACATCATACTAGAATCAAGGGACTGGTAAAACCTCCAGATAATTCCTACACGTGGAAGGTCGAACCAACTGAAGAACCTTTAAAGCTGAAATTTAAAAGACTCTAAATAATCAATTTCTAGTAGCGGCGTGAGCGCGGGAAAGAAACTGTTTTGAATAAGTTCTCTCCTAAAAGGTAACGAGAAAGGGATAGAATGGAAGGGGTAACCTGGATAATGCTTTCCTTCCTCTTGTCTCAGAAAGTACTTACAAGTATGGGATATAATTCAGATAAGTTAGAAAAGGAAAGGAAAAATGCTATAAGCTCAATTACGATTCTGGATCTCCCTACAACACAGGTGGTAGAGACTGACCTATGTCTTTTGGTAGTGTGTGGAGATCTGATGAGCCAGCGAAAATATTCGGTGGAATCCTTACAATTTTATGCTGATGGAAGGTATCCTTGGGGTAGACTTCCTTCCATAATATCCCTTCATCAGAAATATATGCAGTCCAGATCAGAATGCTTAGATAAGAAATGCAATCCTATATATATATATAACAATAAACGGTCCAGTTCTAGATCCTAAGAACCTCTCCCGGTACTCCATAGCTGGTGGACCCTTCCTTGCGGTTAACTGGACCAGAGACTACCAATTGCACCAGGCAGTATTTGGAATTAGGGTGAAGGAGGGAGGAAAAGATAGCAAATTGAAATGTTGTTTCCAAATCTATGTGGATAAAAATTTGAAAACACCCGACCGGAATGATAAGGTTCCCCAAAACGACCCAAAGGCAGTAAGAGTGGTAGAAGTAAATAACCTGAAACAAACCCTTGAAATAGAGACTGGGTATGAGGAAACTAATGCCTGGGTAGAATGGGTCAAATACACTGTAAAAAGCTTAAATAAAAGCAATTGCTATGCCTGTGCGTCTGGGAGGCCAGTGGCCCAAATAGTACCCTTCTCTCTGGGATGGAAACGTGACAGAAGAGGTATGGAGTGCATGTTAGCCCTGTATCAAGAAAAGGAAGCATGGGGCAACCCGAACTGCACATCCCTATCCCTGATGTTCCCTCCCGTAGAAGCAAAGAACTTAAAAATTCCCCCTCAGTTTCTTACTGCTATTGTGAATCACACTTCATGTGTGAATCGACAAGGGGCAGAGTTAACCCATAATATGGGGGAGTTAGAAACATGCTCAGAAATCAGGAGCATTACAGAGAACGGAATGGGAGGGAACTATTTATCATTGAAAATCCCCAGAGCAGATATATAGTGGTATTGTGGAGGAAGGGTACTGAGGCCAACTCTACCCCCCCAGTGGAAAGGTACCTGTGCAATTGTCCAATTGGCTATACCATTTACCCCGGCATTTGAAGAATCAAAAAGGATCAGGAAAAACAAGAGATCAGTGATAGGAATTTCTTTTGATGAAAAGATATATCGAGATCCCATAGGAGTGCCTCGGGAAGTCCCAGATGAATTTAAAGCTCAGAATCAGATTACAGCTGGGTTTGAATCCTTGTTTTGGTGGGTGACAATAAATAAGAATGTGGATTGGATAAATTATATATATTATAACCAACGGAGAGTCATGAACTAAACCAGGGATGCTGTCAGGGGGTTGGCGGAACAACTAGACGCCACTAGTAGGATGGCGTGGGAAAATAGGATGGCCTTGGATATGGTGTTAGCAGAGAAAGGAGGTGTATGTGTAATGTTGGGGGGAAAGTGTTGTACCTTTATCCCAAATAATACGGCCCCTGATGGCTCTATAACCCGAGCCCTCGAAGGGCTAACGACCCTAGCTAATGAACTAGCTGAGAACTCGGGTACAGACCCCGATCTCACTAGGTGGTTGGAAGCTTGGTTCGGCAAATGGAAAGGAGTAGTAATGTCCGTCCTTGGCTCTTTCATGGTGACGGCAGGGGTATTGGCCGCCCTAGGGTGCTGTATCATCCCTTGTGTTCGGGGGTTGGCTCAGCGGCTAATCGAAACAGCCCTGACTAAGGGGGATGTCCTGAATGGAAAAGTGATAAATATGAATTTAGAGAAGGAAGAGAGGATAAGCCTCTTAGACGATAAAACTCTGGACGAACAGGCCCTTGACCTGCTGGAACGCCTGGAACACCAGAGGAATGTCAAAAATTACAAAGCGTAAGAAAAACAGGGGGGATTGTGAGGGATGGTGGTGTAATTTTTGAATCAAACCATCTGGGGCGGAAACCATGACAGAATCGTTATTGTAACCTAAGGGGTTAAACGCTAAGACCAGCAGAGGATGAAACACACAGAAAGAGAAGAAGGAAAAAACATGAGACTGGATATAGTCAGGCACATTGATAACCCACTTTATGGAAACAACTGTGAGTTTAGTCACAAACATAGGACATAAGGTTCGATGCTGCTAACACAGCAATAATTAGGGATAATACAAAGACTGCCTGTAATGTAGAGATAACATCGGAGATGGGACGGGCGGTGAAGCATACACCACATCCTGCAGGAATGTAAGGGGCCCACGTTATAAAAAGCAAATGGTCTGCAAGATGTGTTGTTTCTACAACTAAGCATAAAAGGGGAAAAGGTCACTGAGATAGTTGGAACAGCAGTAATTAAACCGGCAAAGGATTAATTACCGCCAATCTGAACTGGACATGTAACAGTGTTGGATGAGTTTGCAAAAGCACTCTTGTGATAACAGGAGACATGGTTAGATGGGGAGTAGAGGGGATGGAAACTTGGGGCACCTCGAGGGGAATGACAACACATAGATGGGACAGGGACCACCAATTAGGGGAGAACATCACATTGCAAAACCCTTACAATGCTTGTAAAAAAAGTATAAAATGTGCTGCTAATTTATGTGAGGTGTGCCTACTTCGCTAGACACCCGGTCTTGCAAGATCGAATAAAGCGACAGTTAGCTGAACTCATCCGTGTCTTTGATTCAAGGGGGGAATCAGAAAAGTGAGTTTCTGACCGTTTCTCACACACTCTCCCCCTTCTCTCTTCCCCAGCTCTCACTCACCCCCTGATCTCACTCTCCCCCTGCTCTCTCTGTCCCTCTGCTCTCACTCTCCCCTCACTCTGCTTTCACTGTCCCCCTGCTCTCACTCGCACTCTGCTCTCACTCTCCCCTGCTCAAACTCTCCCCCTGCTCTCTCTCTCCCCCTGCTCTCACTCTCCCCCTGCTCTCACTCTCCCCCTGCTCTCACTCTCCCCTCACTCTCCCTCTGCTCTCACTCTCCCCCTGCGCTCACTCCCCCTGCTTTCACACTCCCCCTGCTCTCACTCTCCCCCTGTTCTCACTCTCCCCTCACTTTCACTCTGCTCTCACTCTCCCCCTGCTCTCACTCTCCCCCTGTGCTCACACTCCCCTGTGCTCAATCTCCCCCTGATCTCAATCTCCCTCGGCTCTCACTCTCCCCGTGCTCTCACTCTCCCCCTGCTCTCACTCTCCCCCTGCTCTCACTCTCCCCCTGCTCTCACTCTCCCCCTGCACTCTTCCCCAGCTCTCACTGTCCCCCTGCTCTTACTCTCCCACTGCTCTCTCTGTCCCTCTGCTCTCACTCTCCCCTCACTCGGCTCACACTCTCCCCCTGCTCTCACTCTCCCCCTGCTCTCAATCACCCTATGCTCTCACTCTCACTATGCTCTCACACACCCCCTGCTCTCACTCTCACTCTGCTCTCACTCTCCCCCTGCTCTCACTCCCCCCTGCTCTCACACTCCCCCTGCTGTAACTCTCCCCACACTTTCACTCTACTCTCACTCTCCCCCTGCTCTCACTCTCCTCCTGCTCTCACTCTCCCCTCACTCTCCCCCTGCTCTCACTCTCCCCCTGCTCTCACTCTCCCCCTGCTCTCACAGTCCCCAGCTCTCACTCTCCCCCTGCGCTCACTGTCTCTCTGCTCTCACTCTCCCCCTGCTCTCACTCTCCCCCGCTCTCACAGTCCCCAGCTCTCAGTCTCCCCCTGCGCTCACTCTCTCACTGCTCTCACTCTCCCCCTGCTCTCTCTCTCCGCCTGCTCTCACTCTCCCCCTGCTCTCTCTTTCCGCCTGCTCTCACTCTCCCCTTGCTCTCAGTCACCCCTGCTCTCACTCACCCTCTGCTCTCATTCTCCCCCTGCTCTCACTCTCCCTCTGCTCTCACTTTCTCCCTGCTCTCACTCTCTCCCTGCTCTCATTCTCTCCCTGCTCTCACTCTCCCCCTGCTCTCACTCTCTCCCTGCTCTCACTCTCTCCCTGCTCTCACTCTCCCTCTGCTCTCACTCTCCCTCAGCTATCACTCTCCCCCTGCTCACACTCTCCTCCTGCTCTCACTCTCCCCCTGTGCTCACTCCCCCTGCGCTCACTCTCTCTCTGCTCTCACTCTCCCCCTGCTCTCACTCTCCCACTGCTCTCACTCTCCCTCTGCTCTCACTCTCCCCCTGCTCTCACTCTCCCCCTGCTCTCACTCACCCCTGCTCTCACTCACCCTCTGCTCTCACTCTCCCCCTGCTCGCACACTCCCCTGCTCTCACTCACCCCCTGCTCTCTCTCTCCGCCTGCTCTCACTCTCCCCCTGCACTCAGTCACCCCTGCTCTCACTCACCCTCCACTCTCACTCTCCCCCTGCTCTCACTCTCCCCCTGCTCTCACTCACCCTCTGCCCTCACTCTCCCCTTGCTCTCACTCTCTCCCTGCTCTCACTCTCTCCCTGCTCCCACTCTCCCCGTGCTCTCACTCTCTCCCTGCTCTCACTCTCTCCCTGCTCTCACTCTCCCTCTGCGCTCACTCTCCCTCAGCTATCACACTCCCCCTGCTCTCACTCTCCCCCTGCTCTCACTCTCCCCCTGTGCTCACTCTCCCCCTGCGCTCACTCCCTCTCTGCTCTCACTCTCCCCCTGCTCTCACTCTCTCCCTGCTCTCACTCTCCCTCTGCTCACACACTCTCCCTGCTCTCACTCTCCCCCTGCTCTCACTCTCCCCCTGCTCTCACACTCCCCTCACTCTCACTCTGCTCTCACTCTCCCTCGGCTCTCACTCTCCCCCTGCTCTCTCTCTCTCCCCCTGCTCTCACTCTCCCCCTGCTCTCACTCACCCCTGCTCTCACTCACCCTCTGCTCTCACTCTCCCCCTGTGCTCACTCTCCCCCTGCGCTCAGTCTCTCTCTGCTCACACTCACCCCCTGCTCTCATTCTCTCCCTGCTCTCACTCTCCCTCTGCTCTCACTCTCTCCCTGCTCTAACTCTCCCCCTGCTCTCACGCTCCCCCTGCGCTCATTCTCCCCCTCTCTCACTCTCTCCCTACTCTCACTCTCCCCCTGCTCTCACTCTCCCTCTGCTATCACTCTCCCACTGCTCTCACTCTCCCCTGCTCTCAGTCTCTCCCTCCTCTCACTCTCTCCCTGCTATCACTGTCCCACTGCTCTCATTCTCCCCTGCTCTCAGTCACTCCCTGCTCTCACTCTCCCCCTGCTGTCACTCTCCCACTGCTCTCACTCTCCCTCTGCTCTCACTCTCTCCCTGCACTCATTCTCCCCCTGCTCTCACTCTCCCCCTGCTCTCACACTCCCCTCACTCTCCCCCTGCTCTCACTCTCCCCCTGCTCACACTCTCCCCCAGCGCTCACTCTCCCCCTCCTCTCAAACTCCCCAGCTCTCATTCTCCCACTAAGCTTACACTCTCTCTACTCTCACTCTCCCCCTGCTCTCACTCTCCCCCTGCTCTCACACTCCACTCACTCTCACTCTGCTCTCACTCTCCCTTCATTCTCCCCCTGCTCTCACTCTCCCCCTGCTCTCACTCTCCCCCTGCTCTCACAGTCCCCAGCTCTCACACTCCCCCTGCGCTCACTGTCTCTCTGCTCTCACTCTCCCCCTGCTCTCACTCTCCCCCGCTCTCACAGTTCCCAGCTCTCAGTCTCTCCCTGCTCTCACTCTCTCTCTGCTCTCACTGTCCCCTGCTCTCATTCTCTCCCTGCTCTCACTCTCTCACTCTCCGCCTGCTCTCACACTCCCCCTGCACTCAGTCACCCCTGCTCTCACTCACCCTCTGCTCTCACTCTCCCCCTGCTCTCACTCTCCCCCTGCTCTCACTCTCCCTCTGCCCTCACTCTCCCCTTGCTCTCACTCTCTCCCTGCTCTCACTCTCTCCCTGCTCCGACTCTCCCCCTGCTCTCACTCTCTCCCTGCTCTCACTCTCTCCCTGCTCTCACGCTCCCCCTGCGCTCATTCTCCCCCTCCCTCACTCTCTCCCTGCTCTCACTCTCTCCCTGCTCTCACTCTCCCTCTGCTCTCACTCTCCCTCAGCTATCACTCTCCCACTGATCTCACTCTCCCCCTGCTCTCAGTCTCTCCCTGCTCTCACTCTCCCCCTGCTTTCACACTCCCCCTGCTCTCACTCTCCCCCTGCTCTCACTCTCCCCCTGTGCTCACTCTCCCCCTGCGCTCACTCCCTATCTGCTCTCACTCTCCCCCTGCTCTCACTCTCTCCCTGCTCTCACTCTCCCTCTGCTCACACTCTCTCCCTGCTCGCACTCTCCCCCTGCTCTCACTCTCCCCCTGCTCTCACACTCCCCTCATTCTCACTCTGCTCTCACTCTCCCTCTGCTATCACTCTCCCACTGCTCTCACTCTCCCCTGCTCTCAGTCTCTCCCTCCTCTCACTCTCTCCCTGCTATCACTGTCCCACTGCTCTCATTCTCCCCTGCTCTCAGTCTCTCCCTGCTCTCACTCTCCCCCTGCTGTCACTCTCCCACTGCTCTCACTCTCCCTCTGCTCTCACTCTCTCCCTGCACTCATTCTCCCCCTGCTCTCACTCTCCCCCTGCTCTCACACTCCCCTCACTCTCCCCCTGCTCTCAATCTCCCCCTGCTCACACTCTCCCCCAGCGCTCACTCTCCCCCTGCTCTCAAACTCCCCAGCTCTCACTCTCCCACTAAGCTTACACTCTCTCTACTCTCACTCTCCCCCTGCTCTCACTCTCCCCCTGCTCTCACACTCCCCTCACTCTCACTCTCACTCTGCTCTCACTCTCCCCTCATTCTCCCCCTGCTCTCACTCTCCCCCTGCTCTCACTCTCCCCCTGCTCTCACAGTCCCCAGCTCTCACACTCCCCCTGCGCTCACTGTCTCTCTGCTCTCACTCTCCCCCGCTCTCACAGTTCCCAGCTCTCAGTCTCCCCCTGCGCTCACTCTCTCACTGCTCTCACTCTCCCCCTGCTCTCTCTCTCCGCCTGCTCTCACTCTCCCCCTGCTCTCTCTCTCCGCCTGCTCTCACTCTCCCCTTGCTCTCAGTCACCCCTGCTCTCACTCACCCTCTGCTCTCATTCTCCCCCTGCTCTCACTCTCCCCCTGCTCTCACTCTCCCTCTGCTCTCACTTTCTCCCTGCTCTTACTCTCTCCCTGCTCTCACTCTCTCCCTGCTCTCACTCTCCCCCTGCTCTCACTCTCCCCCTGCTCTCACTCTCCCCCTGCGCTCATTTTCCCCGTCTCTAACTCTCTCCCTGCTCTCACTCTCTCCCTGCTCTCACTCTCCCTCTGCTCTCACTCTCCCTCAGCTATCACTCTCCCCCTGCTCTCACTCTCCTCCTGCTCTCACTCTCCCCCTGTGCTCACTCCCCCCTGCGCTCACTCTCTCTCTGCTCTCACTCTCCCCCTGCTCTCACTCTCCCACTGCTCTCACTCTCCCTCTGCTCTCACTCTCCCCCTGCTCTCTCTCTCTCCCCCTGCTCTCACTCTCCCCCTGCTCTCACTCTCCCGCTGCTCTCACTCACCCCTGCTCTCACTCACCCTCTGCTCTCACTCTCCCCCTGCTCTCACTCTCCCGCTGTGCTCACTCTGCTCCTGCGCTCACTCTCTCTCTGCTCTCACTCTCCCCCTGCTCTCTCTCTCCGCCTGCTCTCACTCTCCCCCTGCACTCAGTCACCCCTGCACTCAGTCACCCTCTGCTCTCACTCTCCCGCTGCTCTCACTCTCCCCCTGCTCTCACTCACCCTCTGCCCTCACTCACCCTCTGCCCTCACTCTCCCCTTGCTCTCACTCTCTCCCTGCTCTCACTCTCTCCCTGCTCCGACTCTCCCCCTGCTCTCACTCTCTCCCTGCTCTCACTCTCTCCCTGCTCTCACGCTCCCCCTGCGCTCATTCTCCCCCTCCCTCACTCGCTCCCTGCTCTCACTCTCTCCCTGCTCTCACTCTCCCTCTGCTCTCACTCTCCCTCAGCTATCACTCTCCCACTGATCTCACTCTCCCCCTGCTCTCAGTCTCTCCCTGCTGTCACTCTCCCCCTGCTCTCACACTCCCCCTGCTCTCACTCTCCCCCTGCTCTCACTCTCCCCCTGTGCTCACTCTCCCCCAGCGCTCACTCCCTATCTGCTCTCACTCTCCCCCTGCTCTCACTCTCTCCCTGCTCTCACTCTCCCCCTGCTCTCACACTCCCCTCATTCTCACTCTGCTCTCACTCTCCCTCGGCTCTCACTCTCCCCCTGCTCTCTCTCTCTCCCCCTGCTCTCACTCTCCCCCTGCTCTCACTCACCCCTGCACTCACTCACCCCTGCTCTCACTCACCTCCTGCTCTCACTCTCCCCCTGCGCTCAGTCTCTCTCTGCTCTCACTCACCCCCTGCTCTCATTCTCTCCCTGCTCTCACTCTCCCTCTGCTCTCACTCTCTCCCTGCTCTAACTCTCCCCCTGCTCTCACGCTCCCCCTGCGCTCATTCTCCCCCTCTCTCACTCTCTCCCTGCTCTCACTTTCCCCTGCTCTCACTCTCCCTCTGCTATCACTCTCCCACTGCTCTCACTCACCCCTGCTCTCACTCTCTCCCTGCACTCTCTCTCCCCCTGCTCTCACTCTCCCCCTGCTCTCACACTCCCCTCACTCTCCCCCTGCTCTCACTCTCCCACTGCTCACACTCTCCCCCAGAGCTCACTCTCCCCCTGCTCTCAAACTCCCCAGCTCTCACTCTCCCACTAAGCTTACACTCTCTCTGCTCTCACACTCCCCCTGCTTTCACTCACCCTGTGCTCTCACTCTCCCCCTGCTTGCACTCTCCCCTGCTCTCACATACCCCCTGCTCTCAGTCTCCCCTGCTCTCACTCTCCCCCTGTGTTCACTCTGCCCCTGCGCTCACTCTCTCTCTGTTCTCACTCTCCCCTGCTCTCACTCTCCCCTGCTCTCACTCTCCCTCTGCTCTCACTTTCTCCCTGCTATCACTCTCCCCCTGCTCTCACTCTCTCCCTGCTCTCACTCTCCCCCTGCTCTCACTCTCCCTCTGCTCTCACTCTCTCACTGCTCTCACTCTTCCCCTGCTCTCACTCTCCCTCTGCTATCACTCTCCCCCTGCTCTCACTCTCACCCCTGCTCTCAATCTCCCCCTGTGCTCACTGTCCCCTGCGCTCACTCTCTCTCTGCTCTCACTCTCCCCCTGCTCTCACTCTCTCCCTGCTCTGACTCTCCCCCTGCTCTTACTCTCACTCTGCTCTCACTCTCTCCCGGCTCTCACTCACCCCTGCTCTCACTCACCTCCTGCTCTCACTCTCCCCCTGTGCTCACTCTCCCCCTGCGCTCAGTCTCTCTCTGCTCTCACTCACCCCCTGCTCTCATTCTCTCCCTGCTCTCACTCTCCCTCTGCTCTCACTCTCTCCCTGCTCGAACTCTCCCCCTGCTCTCACGCTCCCCCTGCGCTCATTCTCCCCCTCTCTCACTCTCTCCCTGCTCTCACTCTCCCCCTGCTCTCACTCTCCCTCTGCTATCACTCTCCCACTGCTCTCACTCTCCCCTGCTCTCAGTCTCTCCCTCCTCTCACTCTCTCCCTGCTATCACTCTCCCACTGCTCTCACTCTCCCACTGCTCTCACTCTCCCTCTGCACTCTCTCTCCCCCTGCTCTCACTCTCCCCCTGCTCTCACACTCCCCTCACTCTCCCCCTGCTCTCACTCTCCCACTGCTCACACTCTCCCCCAGAGCTCACTCTCCCCCTGCTCTCAAACTCCCCAGCTCTCACTCTCCCACTAAGCTTACACTCTCTCTGCTCTCACTCTCCCCCTGCTTTCACTCACCCTGTGCTCTCACTCTCCCCCTGCTCGCACTCTCCCTGCTCTCACATACCCCCTGCTCTCAGTCTCCCCCTGCTCTCACTCTCCCCCTGTGTTCACTCTGCCCCTGCGCTCACTCTCTCTCTGTTCTCACTCTCCCCTGCTCTCACTCTCCCCCTGCTCTCACTCTCCCCAGCTCTCACTCTCCCTCTGCGCTCACTCTCTCTCTGCTCTCACTCACCCCTGCTCTCACTCACACTGTGCTCTCACTCTCCCCCTGCTCACACTCTCCCCTGCTCTCACTCACCCCCGCCTGCGCTCACTCTCTCTCTGCTCTCACTCTCTCGCTGCTCTCACTCTTCCCCTGCTCTCACTCTCCCTCTGCTATCACTCTCTCCCTGCTCTCACTCTCCCCCTGCTCTCACTCTCCCTGCTCTCACTCTCTCCCTGCTCTCACTCTCTCCCTGCTCTCACTCTCTCCCTGCTCTCACTCTCCTCCCCTGCTCTCACTCTCCCCCTGCTCTCACTCTCCCCTCACACCCCCTGCTCTCACTCTCCCCTGCTCTCACTCTCCCCCTGCTCTCACTCTCCCCTCACTCTCCCCCTGCTCTCACTCTCCCCCTGCTCACACTCTCTCCCTGCTGTCACTCTCTCCCTGCTATCTCTCTCACCCTGCTCTCACTCTCCCCCTGCTCTCACTCTCTCCCTGCTCTCACTCTCTCCCTGCTCTCACTCTCTCCCTGCTCTCACTCTCTCCCTGCTCTCACTCTCCCCCTGCTCTCACTCTCCCCCTGCTCTCACTCTCCCCTCACTCACCCCCTGCTCTCACTCTCCCCCTGCTCTCACTCTCCCCCTGCTCTCACACTCCCCAGCTCTCACTCTCCCTCTGCGCTCACTCTCTCTCTGCTCTCACTCACCCCTGCTCTCACTCACACTGTGCTCTCACTCTCCCCCTGCTCACACTCTCCCCTGCTCTCACTCACCCCCTGCTCTCACGCTCCCCCTGCGCTCATTCTCCCCCTCTCTCACTCTCCCTCTGCTGTCACTCTCTCCCTGCTATCTCTCTCACCCTGCTCTCACTCTCTCCCTGCTCTCACTCTCCCCCTGCTCTCACTCTCCCACTCCTCTCACTCTCCCCCTGCTCTCACTCTCTCCCTGCTCTCACTCTCCCCCTGCTCTTACGCTCCCCCTGCGCTCATTCTCCCCCTCTCTCACTCTCTCCCTGCTCTCACTCTCTCTCTGCTCTCACTCTCCCCCTGCGCTCACTCACTCTCTGCTTTCACTCTCCCCCTGCTCTCTCTCCCCGCCTGCTCTCACTCTCCCCCTGCTCTCACTCACCCCTGCTCTCACTCTTCCTCTCCCCTCACTCTCCCCCTGCTCTCACTCTCCCCCCTGCTCTCACTCTCCCCCTGCTCTCACTCTCCCCTGCTCTCAC
This sequence comes from Prionace glauca, assembly GCA_037974335.1. Lineage (NCBI taxonomy): Eukaryota > Metazoa > Chordata > Chondrichthyes > Carcharhiniformes > Carcharhinidae > Prionace > Prionace glauca. The sequence continues at coordinate 1,761,436 of CM075721.1, forward strand.
TCTCCCCGTGGTCTCACTCTCCCCCTGCTCTCTTTCTCCCCCTGCTCTCACACTCCCCTCACTCTGCTCTCACTCTCCCCCTGCTCTCACTCTCCCCCTGCTCTCAATCTCCCCCTGCTCTCACAGTCCCCAGGTCTCTCTCTCCGCCTGCTCTCACTCTCTCCCTCTGCTCTCACTCTCCCACTGCTCTCACTCACCCCTGCTCTCACTCTCCCTCTGCTCTCACTCTCTCCCTCTGCTCTCACTCTCCCCCTGCTCTCACTCACCGCTGCTCTCACTCACCCTCTACTCTCACTCTCCCCCCTGCTGTCACTCTCCCACTGATCTCACTCTCCCTCTGCTCTCACTCTCTCCCTGCACTCACTCTCCCCCTGCACTCACTCTCCCCCCTGCTCTCACACTCCCCTCACTCTCACTCTGCTCTCACTCTCCCCTCACTCTCCCCCTGCTCTCACTCTCCCCCTGCTCACACTCTCCCCAGCGCTCCCTCTCCCCCTGCTCTCACACTCCCCAGCTCTCACTCTCCCACTAAGCTTACTCTCTCTCGGCTCTCACTCTCCCCCTGCTCTCACTCACCCTGTGCTCTCACTCTCCCCCTGCTCGCACTCTCCCCTGCTCTCACTCACCCCCTGCTCTCACTCTCCCCCAGCTCTCACTCTCCCCCTGTGTTCACTCTCCCCCTGCGTTTACTCTCTCTCTGCTCTCACTCTCCCTCTGCTCTCACTCTCTCCCTGCAATCACTCTCCCCCTGCTCTCACCCTCTCCCTGCTCTCACTCTCCCCCTGCTCTCACGCTCCCCCTGCGCTCATTCTCCCCCTCTCTCACAATCTCCCTGCTCTCACTCTCCCCCTGCTCTCACTCTCCCTCTGCTATCACTCTCCCCCTGCTCTCACTCTCCCCCTGCACTCATCTCCCCCTGCTCTCACTCTCCCCCTGCTCTCACTCTTCCCCTGTGCTCACTCTCCGCCTACGCTCACTCTCTCTCTCTGCTCTCACTCTCCCCCTGCTCTCACTCTCTCCCTGCACTCACTCTCCCCCTGTTCTCACTCTCCCTCTGCTCTCACTCTCCCCCTGCTCGCACACTCCCCTGCTCTCACTCACCCCCTGCTCTCACTCTCCCCCTGCTCTCACTCTCCGCTGTGCTCACTCTGCTCCTGCGCTCACTCTCTCTCTGCTCTCACTGTCCCCTGCTCTCATTCTCTCCCTGCTCTCACTCTCTCCCTGCTCTCACTCTCCCCTGCTCTCTCTCTCCCCCTGCTCTCACTCTCCCCCTGCACTCAGTCACCCCTGCTCTCACTCACCCTCTGCTCTCACTCTCCCCCTGCTCTCACTCTCCCCCTGCTCTCACTCACCCTCTGCCCTCACTCTCCCCTTGCTCTCACTCTCTCCCTGCTCTCACTCTCTCCCTGCTCCGACTCTCCCCCTGCTCTCACTCTCTCCCTGCTCTCACTCTCTCCCTGCTCTCACGCTCCCGCTGCGCTCATTCTCCCCCTCCCTCACTCTCTCCCTGCTCTCATCTCTCCCTGCTCTCACTCTCCCTCTGCTCTCACTCTCCCTCAGCTATCACTCTCCCACTGATCTCACTCTCCCCCTGCTCTCAGTCTCTCCCTGCTGTCACTATCCCCCTGCTCTCACACTCCCCCTGCTCTCACTCTCCCCCTGCTCTCACTCTCCCTCTGCTATCACTCTCCCCCTGCGCTCACTCCCTATCTGCTCTCACTCTCCCCCTGCTCTCACTCTCTCCCTGCTCTCACTCTCCCTCTGCTCACACTCTCTCCGTGCTCTCACTCTCCCCCTGCTCTCACTCTCCCCCTGCTCTCTCTCTCTCCCTCTGCTCTCAATCTCCCCCTGCTCTCACTCACCCCTGCTCTCACTCACCTCCTGCTCTCACTCTCCCCCTGTGCTCACTCTCCCCCTGCGCTCAGTCTCTCTCTGCTCTCACTCACCCCCTGCTCTCATTCTCTCCCTGCTCTCACTCTCCCTCTGCTCTCACTCTCTCCCTGCTCTAACTCTCCCCCTGCTCTCACGCTCCCCCTACGCTCATTCTCCCCCTCTCTCACTCTCTCCCTGCTCTCACTCTCCCCCTGCTCTCACTCTCCCTCTGCTATCACTCTCCCACTGCTCTCACTCTCCCCTGCTCTCAGTTTCTCCCTCCTCTCACTCTCTCCCTGCTATCACTGTCCCACTGCTCTCATTCTCCCCTGCTCTCAGTCTCTCCCTGCTCTCACTCTCCCCCTGCTGTCACTCTCCCACTGCTCTCACTCTCCCTCTGCTCTCACTCTCTCCCTGCACTCACTCTCCCCCTGCTCTCACTCTCCCCCTGCTCTCACACTCCCCTCACTCTCGCCTGCTCTCACTCTCCCCCTGCTCACACTCTCCCCCAGAGCTCACTCTCCCCCTGCTCTCAAACTCCCCAGCTCTCACTCTCCCACTAAGCTTACACTCTCTCTGCTCTCACTCTCCCCCTGCTTTCACTCACTCTGTGCTCTCACTCTCCCCCTGCTCGCACTCTCCCCTGCTCTCACATACCCCCTGCTCTCAGTCTCCCGCTGCTCTCACTCTCCCCCTGTGTTCACTCTGCCCTTGCGCTCACTCTCTCTCTGTTCTCACTCTCCCCTGCTCTCACTCTCCCCCTGCTCTCACTCTCCCTCTGCTCTCACTCTCTCCCTGCTATCACTCTCCCCCTGCTCTGACTCTCTCCCTGCTCTCACTCTCCCCCTGCTCTCACGCTCCCCCTGCGCTCATTCTCCCCTTCTCCCACAATCTCCCTGCTCTCACTCTCTCCCTGCTCTCACTCTCCCCCTGCTCTCACTCTCCCTCTGCTATCACTCTCCCCCTGCTCTCACTCTCCCCCTGCTCTCACTCTCCCTTGTGCTCACTCTCCGCCTACGCTCACTCTCTCTCTGCTCTCACTCTTCCCCTGCTCTCACTCTCTCCCTGCTCTCACTCTCCCCCTGCTCTCACTCTCCCTCTGCTCTCACTCTCTCCCTGCTCTCACACTCCCCTGCTCTCACACTCCCCCTGCTCTCACACTCCCCTCACTCTCACTCTGCTCTCACTCTCCCCTCACTCTCCCCCTGCTCTCACTCTCCCCCTGTGCTCACTCTCCACCTGCGGTCACTCTCTCTCTGCTCTCTCTCTCTCGCTGCTCTCACTCTTCCCCTGCTCTCACTCTCCCTCTGCTATCACTCTCCCCCTGCTCTCACACTCCCCAGCTCTCACTCTCCCACTAAGCTTACTCTCTCTCGGCTCTCACTCTCCCCCTGCTCTCACTCACCCTGTGCTCTCACTCTCCCCCTGCTCGCACTCTCCCCTGCTCTCACTCACCCCCTGCTCTCACTCTCCCCCAGCTCTCACTCTCCCCCTGTGTTCACTCACCCCCTGCGTTTACTCTCTCTCTGCTCTCACTCTCCCTCTGCTCTCACTCTCTCCCTGCAATCACTCTCCCCCTGCTCTCACCCTCTCCCTGCTCTCACTCTCCCCCTGCTCTCACGCTCCCCCTGCGCTCATTCTCCCCCTCTCTCACAATCTCCCTGCTCTCACTCTCCCCCTGCTCTCACTCTCCCTCTGCTATCACTCTCCCCCTGCTCTCACTCTCCCCCTGCACTCATCTCCCCCTGCTCTCACTCTCCCCCTGCTCTCACTCTTCCCCTGTGCTCACTCTCCGCCTACGCTCACTCTCTCTCTGCTCTCACTCTCCCCCTGCTCTCACTCTCTCCCTGCACTCACTCTCCCCCTGTTCTCACTCTCCCTCTGCTCTCACTCTCTCACTGCTCTCACTCACCCCTGCTCTCACTCACCCTCTGCTCTCACTCTCCCCCTGCTCGCACACTCCCCTGCTCTCACTCACCCCCTGCTCTCACTCTCCCCCTGCTCTCACTCTCCCGCTGTGCTCACTCTGCTCCTGCGCTCACTCTCTCTCTGCTCTCACTGTCCCCTGCTCTCATTCTCTCCCTGCTCTCACTCTCTCCCTGCTCTCCTCTCCCCCTGCTCTCTCTCTCCCCCTGCTCTCACTCTCCCCCTGCACTCTGTCACCCCTGCTCTCACTCACCCTCTGCTCTCACTCTCCCCCTGCTCTCACTCTCCCCCTGCTCTCACTCACCCTCTGCCCTCACTCTCCCCTTGCTCTCACTCTCTCCCTGCTCTCACTCTCTCCCTGCTCCGACTCTCCCCCTGCTCTCACTCTCTCCCTGCTCTCACTCTCTCCCTGCTCTCACGCTCCCGCTGCGCTCATTCTCCCCCTCTCTCACTCTCTCCCTGCTCTCATCTCTCCCTGCTATCACTCTCCCTCTGCTCTCACTCTCCCTCAGCTATCACTCTCCCACTGATCTCACTCTCCCCCTGCTCTCAGTCTCTCCCTGCTGTCACTATCCCCCTGCTCTCACACTCCCCCTGCTCTCACTCTCCCCCTGCTCTCACTCTCCCCGTGCTCACTCTCCCCCTGCGCTCACTCCCTATCTGCTCTCACTCTCCCCCTGCTCTCACTCTCTCCCTGCTCTCACTCTCCCTCTGCTCACACTCTCTCCGTGCTCTCACTCTCCCCCTGCTCTCACTCTCCCCCTGCTCTCTCTCTCTCCCTCTGCTCTCACTCTCCCCCTGCTCTCACTCACCCCTGCTCTCACTCACCTCCTGCTCTCACTCTCCCCCTGTGCTCACTCTCCCCCTGCGCTCAGTCTCTCTCTGCTCTCACTCACCCCCTGCTCTCATTCTCTCCCTGCTCTCACTCTCCCTCTGCTCTCACTCTCTCCCTGCTCTAACTCTCCCCCTGCTCTCACGCTCCCCCTACGCTCATTCTCCCCCTCTCTCACTCTCTCCCTGCTCTCACTCTCCCCCTGCTCTCACTCTCCCTCTGCTATCACTCTCCCACTGCTCTCACTCTCCCCTGCTCTCAGTTTCTCCCTCCTCTCACTCTCTCCCTGCTATCACTGTCCCACTGCTCTCATTCTCCCCTGCTCTCAGTCTCTCCCTGCTCTCACTCTCCCCCTGCTGTCACTCTCCCACTGCTCTCACTCTCCCTCTGCTCTCACTCTCTCCCTGCACTCACTCTCCCCCTGCTCTCACTCTCCCCCTGCTCTCACACTCCCCTCACTCTCGCCTGCTCTCACTCTCCCCCTGCTCACACTCTCCCCCAGAGCTCACTCTCCCCCTGCTCTCAAACTCCCCAGCTCTCACTCTCCCACTAAGCTTACACTCTCTCTGCTCTCACTCTCCCCCTGCTTTCACTCACTCTGTGCTCTCACTCTCCCCCTGCTCGCACTCTCCCCTGCTCTCACATACCCCCTGCTCTCAGTCTCCCGCTGCTCTCACTCTCCCCCTGTCTTCACTCTGCCCTTGCGCTCACTCTCTCTCTGTTCTCACTCTCCCCTGCTCTCACTCTCCCCCTGCTCTCACTCTCCCTCTGCTCTCACTCTCTCCCTGCTATCACTCTCCCCCTGCTCTGACTCTCTCCCTGCTCTCACTCTCCCCCTGCTCTCACGCTCCCCCTGCGCTCATTCTCCCCTTCTCCCACAATCTCCCTGCTCTCACTCTCTCCCTGCTCTCACTCTCCCCCTGCTCTCACTCTCCCTCTGCTATCACTCTCCCCCTGCTCTCACTCTCCCCCTGCTCTCACTCTCCCCCTGTGCTCACTCTCCGCCTACGCTCACTCTCTCTCTGCTCTCACTCTCCCCCTGCTCTCACTCTCTCCCTGCTCTCACTCTCCCCCTGCTCTCACTCTCCCTCTGCTCTCACTCTCTCCCTGCTCTCACACTCCCCTGCTCTCACACTCCCCCTGCTCTCACACTCCCCTCACTCTCACTCTGCTCTCACTCTCCCCTCACTCTCCCCCTGCTCTCACTCTCCCCCTGTGCTCACTCTCCGCCTGCGGTCACTCTCTCTCTGCTCTCTCTCTCTCGCTGCTCTCACTCTTCCCCTGCTCTCACTCTCCCTCTGCTATCACTCTCCCCCTGCTCTCACTCTCCCCCTGCTCTCAAACTCCCCCTGTGCTCACTGTCCCCCTGCGCTCACACTCTCTCAGCTCTCACTCTCCCCCTGATCTCACTCTCTCCCTGCTCTCACTCTCTCCCTGCTCTCACTCTCTCCCTGCTCTCACTCTCCCCCTGCTCTCACTCTCCCCCTGCTCTCACTCTCCCCTCACTCACCCCCTGCTCTCACTCTCCCCCTGCTCTCACTCTCCCCCTGCTCTCACTCTCCCCTCACTCTCCCCCTGCTCTCACTCTCCCCCTGCTCACACTACCTCCCTGCTCTCACTCTCCCCCTGCTCTCACACTCCCCAGCTCTCACTCTCCCTCTGCGCTCACTCTCTCTCTGCTCTCACTCTCTCCCTGCACTCACTCTCCCCCTGCTCTCACTCTCCCCCTGCTCTCACACTCCCCTCACTCTCGCCTGCTCTCACTCTCCCCCTGCTCACACTCTCCCCCAGAGCTCACTCTCCCCCTGCTCTCAAACTCCCCAGCTCTCACTCTCCCACTAAGCTTACACTCTCTCTGCTCTCACTCACCCCCTGCTTTCACTCACTCTGTGCTCTCACTCTCCCCCTGCTCGCACTCTCCCCTGCTCTCACATACCCCCTGCTCTCAGTCTCCCGCTGCTCTCACTCTCCCCCTGCTCTCACTCTCCCTCTGCTCTCACTCTCTCCCTGCTATCACTCTCCCCCTGCTCTGACTCTCTCCCTGCTCTCACTCTCCCCCTGCTCTCACGCTCCCCCTGCGCTCATTCTCCCCTTCTCCCACAATCTCCCTGCTCTCACTCTCTCCCTGCTCTAACTCTCCCCCTGCTCTCACTCTCCCTCTGCTATCACTCTCCCCCTGATCTCACTCTCCCCCTGCTCTCACTCTCCCCCTGTGCTCACTCTCCGCCTACGCTCACTCTCTCTCTGCTCTCACTCTCCCCCTGCTCTCACTCTCTCCCTGCTCTCACTCTCCCCCTGCTCTCACTCTCCCTCTGCTCTCACTCTCTCCCTGCTCTCACACTCCCCTGCTCTCACACTCCCCCTGCTCTCACACTCCCCTCACACTCACTCTGCTCTCACTCTCCCCCTGCTCTCACTCTCCCCCTGTGCTCACTCTCCGCCTGCGGTCACTCTCTCTCTGCTCTCACTCTCTCGCTGCTCTCACTCTTCCCCTGCTCTCACTCTCCCTCTGCTATCACTCTCCCCCTGCTCTCACTCTCCCCCTGCTCTCAAACTCCCCCTGTGCTCACTGTCCCCCTGCGCTCACACTCTCTCAGCTCTCACTCTCCCCCTGCTCTCACTCTCTCCCTGCTCTCACTCTCTCCCTGCTCTCACTCTCTCCCTGCTCTCACTCTCCCCCTGCTCTCACTCTCCCCCTGCTCTCACTCTCCCCTCACTCACCCCCTGCTCTCACTCTCCCCCTGCTCTCACTCTCCCCCTGCTCTCACTCTCCCCTCACTCTCCCCCTGCTCTCACTCTCCCCCTGCTCACACTCCCTCCCTGCTCTCACTCTCCCCCTGCTCTCACACTCCCCAGCTCTCACTCTCCCTCTGCGCTCACTCTCTCTCTGCTCTCACTCACCCCTGCTCTCACTCACACTGTGCTCTCACTCTCCCCCTGCTCTCACTCTCTCCCTGCTCTCACTCTCCCCCTGCTCTCACTCTCCCACTCCTCTCACTCTCCCCCTGCTCTCACTCTCTCCCTGCTCTCACTCTCCCCCTGCTCTCACGCTCCCCCTGCGCTCATTCTCCCCCTCTCTCACTCTCTCCCTGCTCTCACTCTCCCCCTGCTGTCACTCTCTCCCTGCTATCTCTCTCACCCTGCTCTCACTCTCTCCCTGCTCTCACTCTCTCCCTGCTCTCACTCTCCCCCTGCTCTCACTCTCCCACTCCTCCCACTCTCCCACTCCTCCCACTCTCTCCCTGCTCTCACTCTCTCCCTGCTATCACTCTCCCCCTGCTCTCACTCTCCCCCTGCTCTCACTCTCCCACTCCTCTCACTCTCCCCCTGCTCTCACTCTCTCCCTGCTCTCACTCTCCCCCTGCTCTCACGCTCCCCCTGCGCTCATTCTCCCCCTCTCTCACTCTCTCCCTGCTCTCACTCTCCCCCTGCTGTCACTCTCTCCCTGCTATCTCTCTCACCCTGCTCTCACTCTCTCCCTGCTCTCACTCTCCCCCTGCTCTCACTCCCCCACTCCTCTCACTCTCCCCCTGCTCTCACTCTCTCCCTGCTCTCACTCTCCCCCTGCTCTCACGCTTCCCCTGCGCTCATTCTCCCCCTCTCTCACTCTCTCCCTGCTCTCACTCTCTCTCTGCTCTCACTCTCCCCCTGCGCTCACTCACTCTCTGCTCTCACTCTCCCCCTGCTCTCTCTCTCCGCCTGCTCTCACTCTCCCCCTGCTCTCACTCTTCCTCTCCCCTCACTCTCCCCCTGCTCTCACTCTCCCCCAGCTGTCACTCTCCCCGTGGTCTCACTCTCCCCCTGCTCTCTTTCTCCCCCTGCTCTCACACTCCCCTCACTCTGCTCTCACTCTCCCCCTGCTCTCACTCTCCCCCTGCTCTCAATCTCCCCCTGCTCTCACAGTCCCCAGGTCTCTCTCTCCGCCTGCTCTCTTTCTCCCCCTGCTCTCACACTCCCCTCACTCTGCTCTCACTCTCTCCCTCTGCTCTCACTCTCCCACTGCTCTCACTCACCCCTGCTCTCACTCTCCCTCTGCTCTCACTCTCTCCCTCTGCTCTCACTCTCCCCCTGCTTTCACTCACCGCTGCTCTCACTCACCCTCTACTCTCACTCTCCCCCTGCTGTCACTCTCCCACTGCTCTCACTCTCCCTCTGCTTTCACTCTCTCCCTGCACTCACTCTCCCCCTGCTCTCACCCTCCCCCTGCTCTCACTCTCCCCTCACTCTCACTCTGCTCTCACTCTCCCCTCACTCTCCCCCTGCTCTCACTCTCCCCCTGCTCACACTCTCCCCCAGCGCTCACTCTCCCCCTGCTCTCACACTCCCCAGCTCTCACTCTCCCACTAAGCTTACTCTCTCTCGGCTCTCACTCTCCCCCTGCTCTCACTCACGTTGTGCTTTCACTCTCCCCCTGCTCGCACTCTCCCCTGCTCTCACTCACCACCTGCTCTCACTCTCCCCCGGCACTCACTCTCCCCCTGTGTTCACTCTCCCCCTGCGTTCACTCTCTCTCTGCTCTCACTCTCCCTCTGCTCTCACTCTATCCCTGCAATCACTCTCCCCCTGCTCTCACTCTCTCCCTGCTCTCACTCTCCCCCTGCTCTCACGCTCCCCCTGCGCTCATTCTCCCCCTCTCTTACAATCTCCCTGCTCTCACTCTCCCCCTGCTCTCACTCTCCCTCTGCTATCACTCTCCCCCTGCTCTCACTCTCCCCCTGCACTCATCTCCCCCTACTCTCACACTCCCCCTGCTCTCACTCTCCCCCTGTGCTCACTCTCTGCCTACGCTCACTCTCTCTCTGCTCTCACTGGCCCCCGTTCTCACTCTCTCCCTGCTCTCACTCTCCCCCTGCTCTCACTCTCCCCCTGCTCTCACTCTCCCCCTGCTCTCACTCTCCCCCTGCTCTCACTCTCCCCCTGCTCTCACTCTCCCTCTGCTCTCACTCTCTCACTGCTCTCACTCTTCCCCTGCTCTCACTCTCCCTCTGCTATCACTCTCCCCCTGCTCTCACTCTCCCCCTGCTCTCAATCTCCCCCTGTGCTCACTGTCCCCCTGCGCTCACTCTCTCTCTGCTCTCACTCACCCCTGCTCTCACTCACCTCCTGCTCTCACTCTCCCCCTGCGCTCAGTCTCTCTCTGCTCTCACTCACCCCCTGCTCTCATTCTCTCCCTGCTCTCACTCTCCCTCTGCTCTCACTCTCTCCCTGCTCGAACTCTCCCCCTGCTCTCACGCTCCCCCTGCTCTCACTCTCCCCCTGCTCTCACTCTCCCTCTGCTATCACTCTCCCACTGCTCTCAAGCTCCCCTGCTCTCATCTCTCCGTCCTCTCACTCTCTCCCTGCTATCACTCTCCCACTGCTCTCACTCTCCCTCTGCTCTCACTCTCTCCCTGCACTCTCTCTCCCCCTGCTCTCACTCTCCCCCTGCTCTCAAACTCCCCCTGTGCTCACTGTCCCCCTGCGCTCACACTCTCTCAGCTCTCACTCTCCCCCTGCTCTCACTCTCTCCCTGCTCTCACTCTCTCCCTGCTCTCACTCTCTCCCTGCTCTCACTCTCCCCCTGCTCTCACTCTCCCCCTGCTCTCACTCTCCCCTCACTCACCCCCTGCTCTCACTCTCCCCCTGCTCTCACTCTCCCCCTGCTCTCACTCTCCCCTCACTCTCCCCCTGCTCTCACTCTCCCCCTGCTCACACTCCCTCCCTGCTCTCACTCTCCCCCTGCTCTCACACTCCCCAGCTCTCACTCTCCCTCTGCGCTCACTCTCTCTCTGCTCTCACTCACCCCTGCTCTCACTCACACTGTGCTCTCACTCTCCCCCTGCTCTCACTCTCTCCCTGCTCTCACTCTCCCCCTGCTCTCACTCTCCCACTCCTCTCACTCTCCCCCTGCTCTCACTCTCTCCCTGCTCTCACTCTCCCCCTGCTCTCACGCTCCCCCTGCGCTCATTCTCCCCCTCTCTCACTCTCTCCCTGCTCTCACTCTCCCCCTGCTGTCACTCTCTCCCTGCTATCTCTCTCACCCTGCTCTCACTCTCTCCCTGCTCTCACTCTCTCCCTGCTCTCACTCTCCCCCTGCTCTCACTCTCCCACTCCTCCCACTCTCCCACTCCTCCCACTCTCTCCCTGCTCTCACTCTCTCCCTGCTATCACTCTCCCCCTGCTCTCACTCTCCCCCTGCTCTCACTCTCCCACTCCTCTCACTCTCCCCCTGCTCTCACTCTCTCCCTGCTCTCACTCTCCCCCTGCTCTCACGCTCCCCCTGCGCTCATTCTCCCCCTCTCTCACTCTCTCCCTGCTCTCACTCTCCCCCTGCTGTCACTCTCTCCCTGCTATCTCTCTCACCCTGCTCTCACTCTCTCCCTGCTCTCACTCTCCCCCTGCTCTCACTCCCCCACTCCTCTCACTCTCCCCCTGCTCTCACTCTCTCCCTGCTCTCACTCTCCCCCTGCTCTCACGCTTCCCCTGCGCTCATTCTCCCCCTCTCTCACTCTCTCCCTGCTCTCACTCTCTCTCTGCTCTCACTCTCCCCCTGCGCTCACTCACTCTCTGCTCTCACTCTCCCCCTGCTCTCTCTCTCCGCCTGCTCTCACTCTCCCCCTGCTCTCACTCTTCCTCTCCCCTCACTCTCCCCCTGCTCTCACTCTCCCCCAGCTGTCACTCTCCCCGTGGTCTCACTCTCCCCCTGCTCTCTTTCTCCCCCTGCTCTCACACTCCCCTCACTCTGCTCTCACTCTCCCCCTGCTCTCACTCTCCCCCTGCTCTCAATCTCCCCCTGCTCTCACAGTCCCCAGGTCTCTCTCTCCGCCTGCTCTCTTTCTCCCCCTGCTCTCACACTCCCCTCACTCTGCTCTCACTCTCTCCCTCTGCTCTCACTCTCCCACTGCTCTCACTCACCCCTGCTCTCACTCTCCCTCTGCTCTCACTCTCTCCCTCTGCTCTCACTCTCCCCCTGCTTTCACTCACCGCTGCTCTCACTCACCCTCTACTCTCACTCTCCCCCTGCTGTCACTCTCCCACTGCTCTCACTCTCCCTCTGCTTTCACTCTCTCCCTGCACTCACTCTCCCCCTGCTCTCACCCTCCCCCTGCTCTCACTCTCCCCTCACTCTCACTCTGCTCTCACTCTCCCCTCACTCTCCCCCTGCTCTCACTCTCCCCCTGCTCACACTCTCCCCCAGCGCTCACTCTCCCCCTGCTCTCACACTCCCCAGCTCTCACTCTCCCACTAAGCTTACTCTCTCTCGGCTCTCACTCTCCCCCTGCTCTCACTCACGTTGTGCTTTCACTCTCCCCCTGCTCGCACTCTCCCCTGCTCTCACTCACCACCTGCTCTCACTCTCCCCCGGCACTCACTCTCCCCCTGTGTTCACTCTCCCCCTGCGTTCACTCTCTCTCTGCTCTCACTCTCCCTCTGCTCTCACTCTATCCCTGCAATCACTCTCCCCCTGCTCTCACTCTCTCCCTGCTCTCACTCTCCCCCTGCTCTCACGCTCCCCCTGCGCTCATTCTCCCCCTCTCTTACAATCTCCCTGCTCTCACTCTCCCCCTGCTCTCACTCTCCCTCTGCTATCACTCTCCCCCTGCTCTCACTCTCCCCCTGCACTCATCTCCCCCTACTCTCACACTCCCCCTGCTCTCACTCTCCCCCTGTGCTCACTCTCCGCCTACGCTCACTCTCTCTCTGCTCTCACTCGCCCCCTGCTCTCACTCTCTCCCTGCTCTCACTCTCCCCCTGCTCTCACTCTCCCCCTGCTCTCACTCTCCCCCTGCTCTCACTCTCCCCCTGCTCTCACTCTCCCCCTGCTCTCACTCTCCCTCTGCTCTCACTCTCTCACTGCTCTCACTCTTCCCCTGCTCTCACTCTCCCTCTGCTATCACTCTCCCCCTGCTCTCACTCTCCCCCTGCTCTCAATCTCCCCCTGTGCTCACTGTCCCCCTGCGCTCACTCTCTCTCTGCTCTCACTCACCCCTGCTCTCACTCACCTCCTGCTCTCACTCTCCCCCTGCGCTCAGTCTCTCTCTGCTCTCACTCACCCCCTGCTCTCATTCTCTCCCTGCTCTCACTCTCCCTCTGCTCTCACTCTCTCCCTGCTCGAACTCTCCCCCTGCTCTCACGCTCCCCCTGCGCTCATTCTCCCCCTCTCTCACTCTCTCCCTGCTCTCACTCTCCCCCTGCTCTCACTCTCCCTCTGCTATCACTCTCCCACTGCTCTCAAGCTCCCCTGCTCTCATCTCTCCGTCCTCTCACTCTCTCCCTGCTATCACTCTCCCACTGCTCTCACTCTCCCTCTGCTCTCACTCTCTCCCTGCACTCTCTCTCCCCCTGCTCTCACTCTCCCCCTGCTCTCACACTCCCCTCACTCTCCCCCTGCTCTCACTCTCCCACTGCTCACACTCTCCCCCAGAGCTCACTCTCCCCCTGCTCTCAAACTCCCCAGCTCTCACACTCCCACTAAGCTTACACTCTCTCTGCTCTCACTCTCCCCCTGCTTTCACTCACCCTGTGCTCTCACTCTCCCCCTGCTCGCACTCTCCCCTGCTCTCACATACGCCCTGCTCTCAGTCTCCCCCTGCTCTCACTCTCCCCCTGTGTTCACTCTGCCCCTGCGCTCACTCTCTCTCTGTTCTCACTCTCCCCTGCTCTCACTCTCCCCCTGCTCTCACTCTCCCTCTGCTCTCACTCTCTCCCTGCTATCACTCTCCCCCTGCTCTCACTCTCTCCCTGCTCTCACTCTCCCCCTGCTCTCACGCTCCCCCTGCGCTCATTCTCCCCCTCTCCCACAATCTCCCTGCTCTCACTCTCTCCCTGCTCTCACTCTCTCCCTGCTCTCACTCTCCCCCTGCTCTCACTCTCCCTCTGCTATCACTCTCCCCCTGCTCTCACTCTCCCCCTGCTCTCACTCTCCCCCTGCTCTCACTCTCCCCCTGTGCTCACTCTCCGCCTACGCTCACTCTCTCTCTGCTCTCACACTCCCCCTGCTCTCACTCTCTCCCTGCTCTCACTCTCCCCCTGCTCTCACTCTCCCTCTGCTCTCACTCTCTCCCTGCTCTCACACTCCCCTGCTCTCACACTCCCCCTGCTCTCACATTCCCCTCACTCTCACTCTGCTCTCACTCTCCCCTCACTCTCCCCCTGCTCTCACTCTCCCCCTGTGCTCACTCTCCGCCTGCGGTCACTCTCTCTCTGCTCTCACTCTCTCGCTGCTCTCACTCTTCCCCTGCTCTCACTCTCCCCCTGCTCTCACTCTCCCCCTGCTCTCAAACTCCCCCTGTGCTCACTGTCCCCCTGCGCTCACTCTCTCTCAGCTCTCACTCTCCCCCTGCTCTCACTCTCTCCCTGCTCTCACTCTCTCCCTGCTCTCACTCTCTCCCTGCTCTCACTCTCTCCCTGCTCTCACTCTCCCCCTGCTCTCACTCTCCCCCTGCTCTCACTCTCCCCCTGCTCTCACTCTCCCCTCACTCACCCCCTGCTCTCACTCTCCCCCTGCTCTCACTCTCCCCCTGCTCTCACTCTCCCCTCACTCTCCCCCTGCTCTCACTCTCCCCCTGCTCACACTCTCTCCCTGCTCTCACTCTCCCCCTGCTCTCACACTCCCCAGCTCTCACTCTCCCTCTGCGCTCACTCTCTCTCTGCTCTCACTCACCCCTGCTCTCACTCACACTGTGCTCTCACTCTCCCCCTGCTCGCACTCTCCCCTGCTCTCACTCACCCCCTGCTCTCACTCTCCCCCGGCTCTCACTCTCCCCCTGTGTTCACTCTCCCCCTGCGTTCACTCTCTCTCTGCTCTCACTCTACCTCTGCTCTCACTCTCTCCCTGCAATCACTCTCCCCCTGCTCTCACCCTCTCCCTGCTCTCACTCTCCCCCTGCTCTCACGCTCCCCCTGCGCTCATTCTCCCCCTCTCTCACAATCTCCCTGCTCTCACTCTCCCCCTGCTCTCACTCTCCCTCTGCTATCACTCTCCCCCTGCTCTCACTCTCCCCCTGCACTCATCTCCCCCTGCTCTCACTCTCCCCCTGCTCTCACTCTTCCCCTGTGCTCACTCTCCGCCTACGCTCACTCTCTCTCTGCTCTCACTCTCCCCCTGCTCTCACTCTCTCCCTGCTCTCACTCTCCCCCTGTTCTCACTCTCCCTCTGCTCTCACTCTCTCACTGCTCTCACTCACCCCTGCTCTCACTCACCCTCTGCTCTCACTCTCCCCCTGCTCGCACACTCCCCTGCTCTCACTCACCCCCTGCTCTCACTCTCCCCCTGCTCTCACTCTCCCGCTGTGCTCACTCTGCTCCTGCGCTCACTCTCTCTCTGCTCTCACTGTCCCCTGCTCTCATTCTCTCCCTGCTCTCACTCTCTCCCTGCTCTCACTCTCCCCCTGCTCTCTCTCTCCGCCTGCTCTCACTCTCCCCCTGCACTCAGTCACCCCTGCTCTCACTCACCCTCTGCTCTCACTCTCCCCCTGCTCTCACTCTCCCCCTGCTCTCACTCACCCTCTGCCCTCACTCTCCCCTTGCTCTCACTCTCTCCCTGCTCTCACTCTCTCCCTGCTCCGACTCTCCCCCTGCTCTCACTCTCTCCCTGCTCTCACTCTCTCCCTGCTCTCACGCTCCCGCTGCGCTCATTCTCCCCCTCCCTCACTCTCTCCCTGCTCTCACTCTCTCCCTGCTCTCACTCTCCCTCTGCTCTCACTCTCCCTCAGCTATCACTCTCCCCCTGCTCTCACTCTCCCCCTGCTCTCAGTCTCTCCCTGCTGTCACTCTCCCCCTGCCCTCACACTCCCCCTGCTCTCACTCTCCCCCTGCTCTCACTCTCCCCCTGTGCTCACTCTCCCGCTGCGCTCACTCCCTATCTGCTCTCACTCTCCCCCTGCTCTCACTCTCTCCCTGCTCTCACTCTCCCTCTGCTCACACTCTCTCCCTGCTCTCACTCTCCCACTGCTCTCACTCTCCCCCTGCTCTGTCTCTCTCCCCCTGCTCTCACTCTCCCCCTGCTCTCACTCTCCCCTCACTCACCCCCTGCTCTCACTCTCCCCCTGCTCTCACTCTCCCCCTGCTCTCACTCTCCCCTCACTCTCCCCCTGCTCTCACTCTCCCCCTGCTCACACTCCCTCCCTGCTCTCACTCTCCCCCTGCTCTCACACTCCCCAGCTCTCACTCTCCCTCTGCGCTCACTCTCTCTCTGCTCTCACTCACCCCTGCTCTCACTCACACTGTGCTCTCACTCTCCCCCTGCTCTCACTCTCTCCCTGCTCTCACTCTCCCCCTGCTCTCACTCTCCCACTCCTCTCACTCTCCCCCTGCTCTCACTCTCTCCCTGCTCTCACTCTCCCCCTGCTCTCACGCTCCCCCTGCGCTCATTCTCCCCCTCTCTCACTCTCTCCCTGCTCTCACTCTCCCCCTGCTGTCACTCTCTCCCTGCTATCTCTCTCACCCTGCTCTCACTCTCTCCCTGCTCTCACTCTCTCCCTGCTCTCACTCTCCCCCTGCTCTCACTCTCCCACTCCTCCCACTCTCCCACTCCTCCCACTCTCTCCCTGCTCTCACTCTCTCCCTGCTATCACTCTCCCCCTGCTCTCACTCTCCCCCTGCTCTCACTCTCCCACTCCTCTCACTCTCCCCCTGCTCTCACTCTCTCCCTGCTCTCACTCTCCCCCTGCTCTCACGCTCCCCCTGCGCTCATTCTCCCCCTCTCTCACTCTCTCCCTGCTCTCACTCTCCCCCTGCTGTCACTCTCTCCCTGCTATCTCTCTCACCCTGCTCTCACTCTCTCCCTGCTCTCACTCTCCCCCTGCTCTCACTCCCCCACTCCTCTCACTCTCCCCCTGCTCTCACTCTCTCCCTGCTCTCACTCTCCCCCTGCTCTCACGCTTCCCCTGCGCTCATTCTCCCCCTCTCTCACTCTCTCCCTGCTCTCACTCTCTCTCTGCTCTCACTCTCCCCCTGCGCTCACTCACTCTCTGCTCTCACTCTCCCCCTGCTCTCTCTCTCCGCCTGCTCTCACTCTCCCCCTGCTCTCACTCTTCCTCTCCCCTCACTCTCCCCCTGCTCTCACTCTCCCCCAGCTGTCACTCTCCCCGTGGTCTCACTCTCCCCCTGCTCTCTTTCTCCCCCTGCTCTCACACTCCCCTCACTCTGCTCTCACTCTCCCCCTGCTCTCACTCTCCCCCTGCTCTCAATCTCCCCCTGCTCTCACAGTCCCCAGGTCTCTCTCTCCGCCTGCTCTCTTTCTCCCCCTGCTCTCACACTCCCCTCACTCTGCTCTCACTCTCTCCCTCTGCTCTCACTCTCCCACTGCTCTCACTCACCCCTGCTCTCACTCTCCCTCTGCTCTCACTCTCTCCCTCTGCTCTCACTCTCCCCCTGCTTTCACTCACCGCTGCTCTCACTCACCCTCTACTCTCACTCTCCCCCTGCTGTCACTCTCCCACTGCTCTCACTCTCCCTCTGCTTTCACTCTCTCCCTGCACTCACTCTCCCCCTGCTCTCACCCTCCCCCTGCTCTCACTCTCCCCTCACTCTCACTCTGCTCTCACTCTCCCCTCACTCTCCCCCTGCTCTCACTCTCCCCCTGCTCACACTCTCCCCCAGCGCTCACTCTCCCCCTGCTCTCACACTCCCCAGCTCTCACTCTCCCACTAAGCTTACTCTCTCTCGGCTCTCACTCTCCCCCTGCTCTCACTCACGTTGTGCTTTCACTCTCCCCCTGCTCGCACTCTCCCCTGCTCTCACTCACCACCTGCTCTCACTCTCCCCCGGCACTCACTCTCCCCCTGTGTTCACTCTCCCCCTGCGTTCACTCTCTCTCTGCTCTCACTCTCCCTCTGCTCTCACTCTATCCCTGCAATCACTCTCCCCCTGCTCTCACTCTCTCCCTGCTCTCACTCTCCCCCTGCTCTCACGCTCCCCCTGCGCTCATTCTCCCCCTCTCTTACAATCTCCCTGCTCTCACTCTCCCCCTGCTCTCACTCTCCCTCTGCTATCACTCTCCCCCTGCTCTCACTCTCCCCCTGCACTCATCTCCCCCTACTCTCACACTCCCCCTGCTCTCACTCTCCCCCTGTGCTCACTCTCCGCCTACGCTCACTCTCTCTCTGCTCTCACTCGCCCCCTGCTCTCACTCTCTCCCTGCTCTCACTCTCCCCCTGCTCTCACTCTCCCCCTGCTCTCACTCTCCCCCTGCTCTCACTCTCCCCCTGCTCTCACTCTCCCCCTGCTCTCACTCTCCCTCTGCTCTCACTCTCTCACTGCTCTCACTCTTCCCCTGCTCTCACTCTCCCTCTGCTATCACTCTCCCCCTGCTCTCACTCTCCCCCTGCTCTCAATCTCCCCCTGTGCTCACTGTCCCCCTGCGCTCACTCTCTCTCTGCTCTCACTCACCCCTGCTCTCACTCACCTCCTGCTCTCACTCTCCCCCTGCGCTCAGTCTCTCTCTGCTCTCACTCACCCCCTGCTCTCATTCTCTCCCTGCTCTCACTCTCCCTCTGCTCTCACTCTCTCCCTGCTCGAACTCTCCCCCTGCTCTCACGCTCCCCCTGCGCTCATTCTCCCCCTCTCTCACTCTCTCCCTGCTCTCACTCTCCCCCTGCTCTCACTCTCCCTCTGCTATCACTCTCCCACTGCTCTCAAGCTCCCCTGCTCTCATCTCTCCGTCCTCTCACTCTCTCCCTGCTATCACTCTCCCACTGCTCTCACTCTCCCTCTGCTCTCACTCTCTCCCTGCACTCTCTCTCCCCCTGCTCTCACTCTCCCCCTGCTCTCACACTCCCCTCACTCTCCCCCTGCTCTCACTCTCCCACTGCTCACACTCTCCCCCAGAGCTCACTCTCCCCCTGCTCTCAAACTCCCCAGCTCTCACACTCCCACTAAGCTTACACTCTCTCTGCTCTCACTCTCCCCCTGCTTTCACTCACCCTGTGCTCTCACTCTCCCCCTGCTCGCACTCTCCCCTGCTCTCACATACGCCCTGCTCTCAGTCTCCCCCTGCTCTCACTCTCCCCCTGTGTTCACTCTGCCCCTGCGCTCACTCTCTCTCTGTTCTCACTCTCCCCTGCTCTCACTCTCCCCCTGCTCTCACTCTCCCTCTGCTCTCACTCTCTCCCTGCTATCACTCTCCCCCTGCTCTCACTCTCTCCCTGCTCTCACTCTCCCCCTGCTCTCACGCTCCCCCTGCGCTCATTCTCCCCCTCTCCCACAATCTCCCTGCTCTCACTCTCTCCCTGCTCTCACTCTCTCCCTGCTCTCACTCTCCCCCTGCTCTCACTCTCCCTCTGCTATCACTCTCCCCCTGCTCTCACTCTCCCCCTGCTCTCACTCTCCCCCTGCTCTCACTCTCCCCCTGTGCTCACTCTCCGCCTACGCTCACTCTCTCTCTGCTCTCACACTCCCCCTGCTCTCACTCTCTCCCTGCTCTCACTCTCCCCCTGCTCTCACTCTCCCTCTGCTCTCACTCTCTCCCTGCTCTCACACTCCCCTGCTCTCACACTCCCCCTGCTCTCACATTCCCCTCACTCTCACTCTGCTCTCACTCTCCCCTCACTCTCCCCCTGCTCTCACTCTCCCCCTGTGCTCACTCTCCGCCTGCGGTCACTCTCTCTCTGCTCTCACTCTCTCGCTGCTCTCACTCTTCCCCTGCTCTCACTCTCCCCCTGCTCTCACTCTCCCCCTGCTCTCAAACTCCCCCTGTGCTCACTGTCCCCCTGCGCTCACTCTCTCTCAGCTCTCACTCTCCCCCTGCTCTCACTCTCTCCCTGCTCTCACTCTCTCCCTGCTCTCACTCTCTCCCTGCTCTCACTCTCTCCCTGCTCTCACTCTCCCCCTGCTCTCACTCTCCCCCTGCTCTCACTCTCCCCCTGCTCTCACTCTCCCCTCACTCACCCCCTGCTCTCACTCTCCCCCTGCTCTCACTCTCCCCCTGCTCTCACTCTCCCCTCACTCTCCCCCTGCTCTCACTCTCCCCCTGCTCACACTCTCTCCCTGCTCTCACTCTCCCCCTGCTCTCACACTCCCCAGCTCTCACTCTCCCTCTGCGCTCACTCTCTCTCTGCTCTCACTCACCCCTGCTCTCACTCACACTGTGCTCTCACTCTCCCCCTGCTCGCACTCTCCCCTGCTCTCACTCACCCCCTGCTCTCACTCTCCCCCGGCTCTCACTCTCCCCCTGTGTTCACTCTCCCCCTGCGTTCACTCTCTCTCTGCTCTCACTCTACCTCTGCTCTCACTCTCTCCCTGCAATCACTCTCCCCCTGCTCTCACCCTCTCCCTGCTCTCACTCTCCCCCTGCTCTCACGCTCCCCCTGCGCTCATTCTCCCCCTCTCTCACAATCTCCCTGCTCTCACTCTCCCCCTGCTCTCACTCTCCCTCTGCTATCACTCTCCCCCTGCTCTCACTCTCCCCCTGCACTCATCTCCCCCTGCTCTCACTCTCCCCCTGCTCTCACTCTTCCCCTGTGCTCACTCTCCGCCTACGCTCACTCTCTCTCTGCTCTCACTCTCCCCCTGCTCTCACTCTCTCCCTGCTCTCACTCTCCCCCTGTTCTCACTCTCCCTCTGCTCTCACTCTCTCACTGCTCTCACTCACCCCTGCTCTCACTCACCCTCTGCTCTCACTCTCCCCCTGCTCGCACACTCCCCTGCTCTCACTCACCCCCTGCTCTCACTCTCCCCCTGCTCTCACTCTCCCGCTGTGCTCACTCTGCTCCTGCGCTCACTCTCTCTCTGCTCTCACTGTCCCCTGCTCTCATTCTCTCCCTGCTCTCACTCTCTCCCTGCTCTCACTCTCCCCCTGCTCTCTCTCTCCGCCTGCTCTCACTCTCCCCCTGCACTCAGTCACCCCTGCTCTCACTCACCCTCTGCTCTCACTCTCCCCCTGCTCTCACTCTCCCCCTGCTCTCACTCACCCTCTGCCCTCACTCTCCCCTTGCTCTCACTCTCTCCCTGCTCTCACTCTCTCCCTGCTCCGACTCTCCCCCTGCTCTCACTCTCTCCCTGCTCTCACTCTCTCCCTGCTCTCACGCTCCCGCTGCGCTCATTCTCCCCCTCCCTCACTCTCTCCCTGCTCTCACTCTCTCCCTGCTCTCACTCTCCCTCTGCTCTCACTCTCCCTCAGCTATCACTCTCCCCCTGCTCTCACTCTCCCCCTGCTCTCAGTCTCTCCCTGCTGTCACTCTCCCCCTGCCCTCACACTCCCCCTGCTCTCACTCTCCCCCTGCTCTCACTCTCCCCCTGTGCTCACTCTCCCGCTGCGCTCACTCCCTATCTGCTCTCACTCTCCCCCTGCTCTCACTCTCTCCCTGCTCTCACTCTCCCTCTGCTCACACTCTCTCCCTGCTCTCACTCTCCCACTGCTCTCACTCTCCCCCTGCTCTGTCTCTCTCCCTCTGCTCTCACTCTCCCCCTGCTCTCACTCACCCCTGCTCTCACTCACCTCCTGCTCTCACTCTCCCCCTGTGCTCACTCTCCCCCTGCGCTCAGTCTCTCTCTGCTCTCACTCACCCCCTGCTCTCATTCTCTCCCTGCTCTCACTCTCCCCCTGCTTTCACTCACTCTGTGCTCTCACTCTCCCCCTGCTCGCACTCTCCCCTGCTCTCACATACCCCCTGCTCTCAGTCTCCCCCTGCTCTCACTCTCCCCCTGTGTTCACTCTGCCCTTGCGCTCACTCTCTCTCTGTTCTCACTCTCCCCTGCTCTCACTCTCCCCCTGCTCTCACTCTCCCTCTGCTCTCAGTCTCTCCCTGCTATCACTCTCCCCCTGCTCTGACTCTCTCCCTGCTCTCACTCTCCCCCTGCTCTCACGCTCCCCCTGCGCTCATTCTCCCCCTCTCCCACAATCTCCCTGCTCTCACTCTCTCCCTGCTCTCACTCTCCCCCTGCTCTCACTCTCCCTCTGCTATCACTCTCCCCCTGCTCTCACTCTCCCCCTGCTCTCACTCTCCCCCTGTGCTCACTCTCCGCCTACGCTCACTCTCTCTCTGCTCTCACTCTCCCCCTGCTCTCACTCTCTCCCTGCTCTCACTCTCCCCCTGCTCTCACTCTCCCTCTGCTCTCACTCTCTCCCTGCTCTCACACTCCCCTGCTCTCACACTCCCCCTGCTCTCACATTCCCCTCACTCTCACTCTGCTCTCACTCTCCCCTCACTCTCCCCCTGCTCTCACTCTCCCCCTGTGCTCACTCTCCGCCTGCGGTCACTCTCTCTCTGCTCTCACTCTCTCGCTGCTCTCACTCTTCCCCTGCTCTCACTCTCCCTCTGCTATCACTCTCCCCCTGCTCTCACTCTCCCCCTGCTCTCAAACTCCCCCTGTGCTCACTGTCCCCCTGCGCTCACACTCTCTCAGCTCTCACTCTCCCCCTGCTCTCACTCTCTCCCTGCTCTCACTCTCTCCCTGCTCTCACTCTCTCCCTGCTCTCACTCTCCCCCTGCTCTCACTCTCCCCCTGCTCTCACTCTCCCCTCACTCAGCCCCTGCTCTCACTCTCCCCCTGCTCTCACTCTCCCCCTGCTCTCACTCTCCCCTCACTCTCCCCCTGCTCTCACTCTCCCCCTGCTCACACGCTCTCCCTGCTCTCACTCTCCCCCTGCTCTCACACTCCCCAGCTCTCACTCTCCCTCTGCGCTCACTCTCTCTCTGCTCTCACTCACCCCTGCTCTCACTCACACTGTGCTCTCACTCTCCCCCTGCTCACACTCTCCCCTGCTCTCACTCACCCCCTGCTCTCACGCTCCCCCTGCGCTCATTCTCCCCCTCTCTCACTCTCCCCCTGCTCTCACTCTCCCCCTGCTGTCACTCTCTCCCTGCTATCTCTCTCACCCTGCTCTCACTCTCTCCCTGCTCTCACTCTCCCCCTGCTCTCACTCTCCCACTCCTCTCACTCTCCCCCTGCTCTCACTCTCTCCCTGCTCTCACTCTCCCCCTGCTCTCACGCTCCCCCTGCGCTCATTCTCCCCCTCTCTCACTCTCTCCCTGCTCTCACTCTCTCTCTGCTCTCACTCTCCCCCTGCGCTCACTCACTCTCTGCTCTCACTCTCCCCCTGCTCTCTCTCTCCGCCTGCTCTCTCTCTCCCCCTGCTCTCACTCACCCCTGCTCTCACTCACCCTCTACTCTCACTCTCCCCTTGCTCTCACTCTCCCCCTGCTCTCTCACTCCTGCTGCTCTCACTCTTCCTCTCCCCTCACTCTCCCCCTGCTCTCACTCTCCCCCTGCTCTCTTTCTCCCCCTGCTCTCACACTCCCCTCACTCTGCTCTCACTCTCCCCCTGCTCTCACTCTCCCCCTGCTCTCAATCTCCCCCTGCTCTCACAGTCCCCAGGTCTCTCTCTCCGCCTGCTCTCACTCTCTCCCTCTGCTCTCACTCTCCCACTGCTCTCACTCACCCCTGCTCTCACTCTCCCTCTGCTCTCACTCTCTCCCTCTGCTCTCACTCTCCCCCTGCTCTCACTCACCGCTGCTCTCACTCACCCTCTACTCTCACTCTCCCCCTGCTCTCACTCTCCCTCTGCTCTCACTCTCCCTCTGCTCTCACTCTCTCCCTGCACTCACTCTCCCCCTGCTCTCACTCTCCCCCTGCTCTCACACTCCCCTCACTCTCACTCTGCTCTCACTCTCCCCTCACTCTCCCCCTGCTCTCACTCTCCCCCTGCTCACACTCTCCCCAGCGCTCACTCTCCCCCTGCTCTCACACTCCCCAGCTCTCACTCTCCCACTAAGCTTACTCTCTCTCGGCTCTCACTCTCCCCCTGCTCTCACTCACCCTGTGCTCTCACTCTCCCCCTGCTCGCACTCTCCCCTGCTCTCACTCACCCCCTGCTCTCACTCTCCCCCGGCTCTCACTCTCCCCCTGTGTTCACTCTCCCCCTGCGTTCATTCTCCCCCTGCGTTCACTCTCTCTCTGCTCTCACTCTCCCTCTGCTCTCACTCTCCCTCTGCTCTCACTCTCTCCCTGCAATCACTCTCCCCCTGCAATCACTCTCCCCCTGCTCTCACCCTCTCCCTGCTCTCACTCTCCCCCTGCTCTCACGCTCCCCCTGCGCTCATTCTCCCCCTCACTCACAATCTCCCTGCTCTCACTCTCCCCCTGCTCTCACTCTCCCTCTGCTATCACTCTCCCCCTGCTATCACTCTCCCCCTGCTCTCACTCTCCCACTGCTCTCACTCTCCCCCTGCTCTCACTCTTCCCCTGTGCTCACTCTCCGCCTACGCTCACTCTCTCTCTGCTCTCACTCTCCCCCTGCTCACACTCTCTCCCTGCTCTCACTCTCCCCCTGTTCTCACTCTCCCTCTGCTCTCACTCTCCCTCTGCTCTCACTCTCTCACTGCTCTCACTCACCCCTGCTCTCACTCACCCTCTGCTCTCACTCTCCCCCTGCTCGCACACTCCCCTGCTCTCACTCACCCCCTGCTCTCACTTTCCCCCTGCTCTCACTCTCCCGCTGTGCTCACTCTGCTCCTGCGCTCACTCTCTCTCTGCTCTCACTGTCCCCTGCTCTCATTCTCTCCCTGCTCTCACTCTCTCCCTGCTCTCACTCTCCCCCTGCTCTCTCTCTCCGCCTGCTCTCACTCTCCCCCTGCACTCAGTCACCCATGCTCTCACTCACCCTCTGCTCTCACTCTCCCCCTGCTCTCACTCTCCCCCTGCTCTCACTCACCCTCTGCCCTCACTCTCCCCTTGCTCTCACTCTCTCCCTGCTCTCACTCTCTCCCTGCTCCGACTCTCCCCCTGCTCTCACTCTCTCCCTGCTCTCACTCTCTCCCTGCTCTCACGCTCCCGCTGCGCTCATTCTCCCCCTCCCTCACTCTCTCCCTGCTCTCACTCTCTCCCTGCTCTCACTCTCCCTCTGCTCTCACTCTCCCCCTGCTCTCACTCTCCCCCTGCTCTCACACTCCCCCTGCTCTCACTCTCCCCCTGCTATCACTCTCCCACTGATCTCACTCTCCCACTGATCTCACACTCCCCCTGCTCTCACTCTCCCCCTGCTATCACTCTCCCACTGATCTCACTCTCCCACTGATCTCACTCTCCCCCTGCGCTCACTCTCCCCCTGCGCTCACTCCCTATCTGCTCTCACTCTCCCCCTGCTCTCACTCTCTCCCTGCTCTCACTCTCCCTCTGCTCACACTCTCTCCCTGCTCTCACTCTCCCCCTGCTCTCACTCTCCCCCTGCTCTCTCTCTCTCCCTCTGCTCTCACTCTCCCCCTGCTCTCACTCACCCCTGCTCTCACTCACCTCCTGCTCTCACTCTCCCCCTGTGCTCACTCTCCCCCTGCGCTCAGTCTCTCTCTGCTCTCACTCACCCCCTGCTCTCATTCTCTCCCTGCTCTCACTCTCCCTCTGCTCTCACTCTCTCCCTGCTCTAACTCTCCCCCTGCTCTCACGCTCCCCCTGCGCTCATTCTCCCCCTCTCTCACTCTCCCCCGGCACTCACTCTCCCCCTGTGTTCACTCTCCCCCTGCGTTCACTCTCTCTCTGCTCTCACTCTCCCTCTGCTCTCACTCTATCCCTGCAATCACTCTCCCCCTGCTCTCACTCTCTCCCTGCTCTCACTCTCCCCCTGCTCTCACGCTCCCCCTGCGCTCATTCTCCCCCTCTCTTACAATCTCCCTGCTCTCACTCTCCCCCTGCTCTCACTCTCCCTCTGCTATCACTCTCCCCCTGCTCTCACTCTCCCCCTGCACTCATCTCCCCCTACTCTCACACTCCCCCTGCTCTCACTCTCCCCCTGTGCTCACTCTCCGCCTACGCTCACTCTCTCTCTGCTCTCACTCGCCCCCTGCTCTCACTCTCTCCCTGCTCTCACTCTCCCCCTGCTCTCACTCTCCCCCTGCTCTCACTCTCCCCCTGCTCTCACTCTCCCCCTGCTCTCACTCTCCCCCTGCTCTCACTCTCCCTCTGCTCTCACTCTCTCACTGCTCTCACTCTTCCCCTGCTCTCACTCTCCCTCTGCTATCACTCTCCCCCTGCTCTCACTCTCCCCCTGCTCTCAATCTCCCCCTGTGCTCACTGTCCCCCTGCGCTCACTCTCTCTCTGCTCTCACTCACCCCTGCTCTCACTCACCTCCTGCTCTCACTCTCCCCCTGCGCTCAGTCTCTCTCTGCTCTCACTCACCCCCTGCTCTCATTCTCTCCCTGCTCTCACTCTCCCTCTGCTCTCACTCTCTCCCTGCTCGAACTCTCCCCCTGCTCTCACGCTCCCCCTGCGCTCATTCTCCCCCTCTCTCACTCTCTCCCTGCTCTCACTCTCCCCCTGCTCTCACTCTCCCTCTGCTATCACTCTCCCACTGCTCTCAAGCTCCCCTGCTCTCATCTCTCCGTCCTCTCACTCTCTCCCTGCTATCACTCTCCCACTGCTCTCACTCTCCCTCTGCTCTCACTCTCTCCCTGCACTCTCTCTCCCCCTGCTCTCACTCTCCCCCTGCTCTCAAACTCCCCCTGTGCTCACTGTCCCCCTGCGCTCACACTCTCTCAGCTCTCACTCTCCCCCTGCTCTCACTCTCTCCCTGCTCTCACTCTCTCCCTGCTCTCACTCTCTCCCTGCTCTCACTCTCCCCCTGCTCTCACTCTCCCCCTGCTCTCACTCTCCCCTCACTCACCCCCTGCTCTCACTCTCCCCCTGCTCTCACTCTCCCCCTGCTCTCACTCTCCCCTCACTCTCCCCCTGCTCTCACTCTCCCCCTGCTCACACTCCCTCCCTGCTCTCACTCTCCCCCTGCTCTCACACTCCCCAGCTCTCACTCTCCCTCTGCGCTCACTCTCTCTCTGCTCTCACTCACCCCTGCTCTCACTCACACTGTGCTCTCACTCTCCCCCTGCTCTCACTCTCTCCCTGCTCTCACTCTCCCCCTGCTCTCACTCTCCCACTCCTCTCACTCTCCCCCTGCTCTCACTCTCTCCCTGCTCTCACTCTCCCCCTGCTCTCACGCTCCCCCTGCGCTCATTCTCCCCCTCTCTCACTCTCTCCCTGCTCTCACTCTCCCCCTGCTGTCACTCTCTCCCTGCTATCTCTCTCACCCTGCTCTCACTCTCTCCCTGCTCTCACTCTCTCCCTGCTCTCACTCTCCCCCTGCTCTCACTCTCCCACTCCTCCCACTCTCCCACTCCTCCCACTCTCTCCCTGCTCTCACTCTCTCCCTGCTATCACTCTCCCCCTGCTCTCACTCTCCCCCTGCTCTCACTCTCCCACTCCTCTCACTCTCCCCCTGCTCTCACTCTCTCCCTGCTCTCACTCTCCCCCTGCTCTCACGCTCCCCCTGCGCTCATTCTCCCCCTCTCTCACTCTCTCCCTGCTCTCACTCTCCCCCTGCTGTCACTCTCTCCCTGCTATCTCTCTCACCCTGCTCTCACTCTCTCCCTGCTCTCACTCTCCCCCTGCTCTCACTCCCCCACTCCTCTCACTCTCCCCCTGCTCTCACTCTCTCCCTGCTCTCACTCTCCCCCTGCTCTCACGCTTCCCCTGCGCTCATTCTCCCCCTCTCTCACTCTCTCCCTGCTCTCACTCTCTCTCTGCTCTCACTCTCCCCCTGCGCTCACTCACTCTCTGCTCTCACTCTCCCCCTGCTCTCTCTCTCCGCCTGCTCTCACTCTCCCCCTGCTCTCACTCTTCCTCTCCCCTCACTCTCCCCCTGCTCTCACTCTCCCCCAGCTGTCACTCTCCCCGTGGTCTCACTCTCCCCCTGCTCTCTTTCTCCCCCTGCTCTCACACTCCCCTCACTCTGCTCTCACTCTCCCCCTGCTCTCACTCTCCCCCTGCTCTCAATCTCCCCCTGCTCTCACAGTCCCCAGGTCTCTCTCTCCGCCTGCTCTCTTTCTCCCCCTGCTCTCACACTCCCCTCACTCTGCTCTCACTCTCTCCCTCTGCTCTCACTCTCCCACTGCTCTCACTCACCCCTGCTCTCACTCTCCCTCTGCTCTCACTCTCTCCCTCTGCTCTCACTCTCCCCCTGCTTTCACTCACCGCTGCTCTCACTCACCCTCTACTCTCACTCTCCCCCTGCTGTCACTCTCCCACTGCTCTCACTCTCCCTCTGCTTTCACTCTCTCCCTGCACTCACTCTCCCCCTGCTCTCACCCTCCCCCTGCTCTCACTCTCCCCTCACTCTCACTCTGCTCTCACTCTCCCCTCACTCTCCCCCTGCTCTCACTCTCCCCCTGCTCACACTCTCCCCCAGCGCTCACTCTCCCCCTGCTCTCACACTCCCCAGCTCTCACTCTCCCACTAAGCTTACTCTCTCTCGGCTCTCACTCTCCCCCTGCTCTCACTCACGTTGTGCTTTCACTCTCCCCCTGCTCGCACTCTCCCCTGCTCTCACTCACCACCTGCTCTCACTCTCCCCCGGCACTCACTCTCCCCCTGTGTTCACTCTCCCCCTGCGTTCACTCTCTCTCTGCTCTCACTCTCCCTCTGCTCTCACTCTATCCCTGCAATCACTCTCCCCCTGCTCTCACTCTCTCCCTGCTCTCACTCTCCCCCTGCTCTCACGCTCCCCCTGCGCTCATTCTCCCCCTCTCTTACAATCTCCCTGCTCTCACTCTCCCCCTGCTCTCACTCTCCCTCTGCTATCACTCTCCCCCTGCTCTCACTCTCCCCCTGCACTCATCTCCCCCTACTCTCACACTCCCCCTGCTCTCACTCTCCCCCTGTGCTCACTCTCCGCCTACGCTCACTCTCTCTCTGCTCTCACTCGCCCCCTGCTCTCACTCTCTCCCTGCTCTCACTCTCCCCCTGCTCTCACTCTCCCCCTGCTCTCACTCTCCCCCTGCTCTCACTCTCCCCCTGCTCTCACTCTCCCCCTGCTCTCACTCTCCCTCTGCTCTCACTCTCTCACTGCTCTCACTCTTCCCCTGCTCTCACTCTCCCTCTGCTATCACTCTCCCCCTGCTCTCACTCTCCCCCTGCTCTCAATCTCCCCCTGTGCTCACTGTCCCCCTGCGCTCACTCTCTCTCTGCTCTCACTCACCCCTGCTCTCACTCACCTCCTGCTCTCACTCTCCCCCTGCGCTCAGTCTCTCTCTGCTCTCACTCACCCCCTGCTCTCATTCTCTCCCTGCTCTCACTCTCCCTCTGCTCTCACTCTCTCCCTGCTCGAACTCTCCCCCTGCTCTCACGCTCCCCCTGCGCTCATTCTCCCCCTCTCTCACTCTCTCCCTGCTCTCACTCTCCCCCTGCTCTCACTCTCCCTCTGCTATCACTCTCCCACTGCTCTCAAGCTCCCCTGCTCTCATCTCTCCGTCCTCTCACTCTCTCCCTGCTATCACTCTCCCACTGCTCTCACTCTCCCTCTGCTCTCACTCTCTCCCTGCACTCTCTCTCCCCCTGCTCTCACTCTCCCCCTGCTCTCACACTCCCCTCACTCTCCCCCTGCTCTCACTCTCCCACTGCTCACACTCTCCCCCAGAGCTCACTCTCCCCCTGCTCTCAAACTCCCCAGCTCTCACACTCCCACTAAGCTTACACTCTCTCTGCTCTCACTCTCCCCCTGCTTTCACTCACCCTGTGCTCTCACTCTCCCCCTGCTCGCACTCTCCCCTGCTCTCACATACCCCCTGCTCTCAGTCTCCCCCTGCTCTCACTCTCCCCCTGTGTTCACTCTGCCCCTGCGCTCACTCTCTCTCTGTTCTCACTCTCCCCTGCTCTCACTCTCCCCCTGCTCTCACTCTCCCTCTGCTCTCACTCTCTCCCTGCTATCACTCTCCCCCTGCTCTCACTCTCTCCCTGCTCTCACTCTCCCCCTGCTCTCACGCTCCCCCTGCGCTCATTCTCCCCCTCTCCCACAATCTCCCTGCTCTCACTCTCTCCCTGCTCTCACTCTCTCCCTGCTCTCACTCTCCCCCTGCTCTCACTCTCCCTCTGCTATCACTCTCCCCCTGCTCTCACTCTCCCCCTGCTCTCACTCTCCCCCTGCTCTCACTCTCCCCCTGTGCTCACTCTCCGCCTACGCTCACTCTCTCTCTGCTCTCACACTCCCCCTGCTCTCACTCTCTCCCTGCTCTCACTCTCCCCCTGCTCTCACTCTCCCTCTGCTCTCACTCTCTCCCTGCTCTCACACTCCCCTGCTCTCACACTCCCCCTGCTCTCACATTCCCCTCACTCTCACTCTGCTCTCACTCTCCCCTCACTCTCCCCCTGCTCTCACTCTCCCCCTGTGCTCACTCTCCGCCTGCGGTCACTCTCTCTCTGCTCTCACTCTCTCGCTGCTCTCACTCTTCCCCTGCTCTCACTCTCCCCCTGCTCTCACTCTCCCCCTGCTCTCAAACTCCCCCTGTGCTCACTGTCCCCCTGCGCTCACTCTCTCTCAGCTCTCACTCTCCCCCTGCTCTCACTCTCTCCCTGCTCTCACTCTCTCCCTGCTCTCACTCTCTCCCTGCTCTCACTCTCTCCCTGCTCTCACTCTCCCCCTGCTCTCACTCTCCCCCTGCTCTCACTCTCCCCCTGCTCTCACTCTCCCCTCACTCACCCCCTGCTCTCACTCTCCCCCTGCTCTCACTCTCCCCCTGCTCTCACTCTCCCCTCACTCTCCCCCTGCTCTCACTCTCCCCCTGCTCACACTCTCTCCCTGCTCTCACTCTCCCCCTGCTCTCACACTCCCCAGCTCTCACTCTCCCTCTGCGCTCACTCTCTCTCTGCTCTCACTCACCCCTGCTCTCACTCACACTGTGCTCTCACTCTCCCCCTGCTCGCACTCTCCCCTGCTCTCACTCACCCCCTGCTCTCACTCTCCCCCGGCTCTCACTCTCCCCCTGTGTTCACTCTCCCCCTGCGTTCACTCTCTCTCTGCTCTCACTCTACCTCTGCTCTCACTCTCTCCCTGCAATCACTCTCCCCCTGCTCTCACCCTCTCCCTGCTCTCACTCTCCCCCTGCTCTCACGCTCCCCCTGCGCTCATTCTCCCCCTCTCTCACAATCTCCCTGCTCTCACTCTCCCCCTGCTCTCACTCTCCCTCTGCTATCACTCTCCCCCTGCTCTCACTCTCCCCCTGCACTCATCTCCCCCTGCTCTCACTCTCCCCCTGCTCTCACTCTTCCCCTGTGCTCACTCTCCGCCTACGCTCACTCTCTCTCTGCTCTCACTCTCCCCCTGCTCTCACTCTCTCCCTGCTCTCACTCTCCCCCTGTTCTCACTCTCCCTCTGCTCTCACTCTCTCACTGCTCTCACTCACCCCTGCTCTCACTCACCCTCTGCTCTCACTCTCCCCCTGCTCGCACACTCCCCTGCTCTCACTCACCCCCTGCTCTCACTCTCCCCCTGCTCTCACTCTCCCGCTGTGCTCACTCTGCTCCTGCGCTCACTCTCTCTCTGCTCTCACTGTCCCCTGCTCTCATTCTCTCCCTGCTCTCACTCTCTCCCTGCTCTCACTCTCCCCCTGCTCTCTCTCTCCGCCTGCTCTCACTCTCCCCCTGCACTCAGTCACCCCTGCTCTCACTCACCCTCTGCTCTCACTCTCCCCCTGCTCTCACTCTCCCCCTGCTCTCACTCACCCTCTGCCCTCACTCTCCCCTTGCTCTCACTCTCTCCCTGCTCTCACTCTCTCCCTGCTCCGACTCTCCCCCTGCTCTCACTCTCTCCCTGCTCTCACTCTCTCCCTGCTCTCACGCTCCCGCTGCGCTCATTCTCCCCCTCCCTCACTCTCTCCCTGCTCTCACTCTCTCCCTGCTCTCACTCTCCCTCTGCTCTCACTCTCCCTCAGCTATCACTCTCCCCCTGCTCTCACTCTCCCCCTGCTCTCAGTCTCTCCCTGCTGTCACTCTCCCCCTGCCCTCACACTCCCCCTGCTCTCACTCTCCCCCTGCTCTCACTCTCCCCCTGTGCTCACTCTCCCGCTGCGCTCACTCCCTATCTGCTCTCACTCTCCCCCTGCTCTCACTCTCTCCCTGCTCTCACTCTCCCTCTGCTCACACTCTCTCCCTGCTCTCACTCTCCCACTGCTCTCACTCTCCCCCTGCTCTGTCTCTCTCCCTCTGCTCTCACTCTCCCCCTGCTCTCACTCACCCCTGCTCTCACTCACCTCCTGCTCTCACTCTCCCCCTGTGCTCACTCTCCCCCTGCGCTCAGTCTCTCTCTGCTCTCACTCACCCCCTGCTCTCATTCTCTCCCTGCTCTCACTCTCCCCCTGCTTTCACTCACTCTGTGCTCTCACTCTCCCCCTGCTCGCACTCTCCCCTGCTCTCACATACCCCCTGCTCTCAGTCTCCCCCTGCTCTCACTCTCCCCCTGTGTTCACTCTGCCCTTGCGCTCACTCTCTCTCTGTTCTCACTCTCCCCTGCTCTCACTCTCCCCCTGCTCTCACTCTCCCTCTGCTCTCAGTCTCTCCCTGCTATCACTCTCCCCCTGCTCTGACTCTCTCCCTGCTCTCACTCTCCCCCTGCTCTCACGCTCCCCCTGCGCTCATTCTCCCCCTCTCCCACAATCTCCCTGCTCTCACTCTCTCCCTGCTCTCACTCTCCCCCTGCTCTCACTCTCCCTCTGCTATCACTCTCCCCCTGCTCTCACTCTCCCCCTGCTCTCACTCTCCCCCTGTGCTCACTCTCCGCCTACGCTCACTCTCTCTCTGCTCTCACTCTCCCCCTGCTCTCACTCTCTCCCTGCTCTCACTCTCCCCCTGCTCTCACTCTCCCTCTGCTCTCACTCTCTCCCTGCTCTCACACTCCCCTGCTCTCACACTCCCCCTGCTCTCACATTCCCCTCACTCTCACTCTGCTCTCACTCTCCCCTCACTCTCCCCCTGCTCTCACTCTCCCCCTGTGCTCACTCTCCACCTGCGGTCACTCTCTCTCTGCTCTCACTCTCTCGCTGCTCTCACTCTTCCCCTGCTCTCACTCTCCCTCTGCTATCACTCTCCCCCTGCTCTCACTCTCCCCCTGCTCTCAAACTCCCCCTGTGCTCACTGTCCCCCTGCGCTCACACTCTCTCAGCTCTCACTCTCCCCCTGCTCTCACTCTCTCCCTGCTCTCACTCTCTCCCTGCTCTCACTCTCTCCCTGCTCTCACTCTCCCCCTGCTCTCACTCTCCCCCTGCTCTCACTCTCCCCTCACTCAGCCCCTGCTCTCACTCTCCCCCTGCTCTCACTCTCCCCCTGCTCTCACTCTCCCCTCACTCTCCCCCTGCTCTCACTCTCCCCCTGCTCACACGCTCTCCCTGCTCTCACTCTCCCCCTGCTCTCACACTCCCCAGCTCTCACTCTCCCTCTGCGCTCACTCTCTCTCTGCTCTCACTCACCCCTGCTCTCACTCACACTGTGCTCTCACTCTCCCCCTGCTCACACTCTCCCCTGCTCTCACTCACCCCCTGCTCTCACGCTCCCCCTGCGCTCATTCTCCCCCTCTCTCACTCTCCCCCTGCTCTCACTCTCCCCCTGCTGTCACTCTCTCCCTGCTATCTCTCTCACCCTGCTCTCACTCTCTCCCTGCTCTCACTCTCCCCCTGCTCTCACTCTCCCACTCCTCTCACTCTCCCCCTGCTCTCACTCTCTCCCTGCTCTCACTCTCCCCCTGCTCTCACGCTCCCCCTGCGCTCATTCTCCCCCTCTCTCACTCTCTCCCTGCTCTCACTCTCTCTCTGCTCTCACTCTCCCCCTGCGCTCACTCACTCTCTGCTCTCACTCTCCCCCTGCTCTCTCTCTCCGCCTGCTCTCTCTCTCCCCCTGCTCTCACTCACCCCTGCTCTCACTCACCCTCTACTCTCACTCTCCCCTTGCTCTCACTCTCCCCCTGCTCTCTCACTCCTGCTGCTCTCACTCTTCCTCTCCCCTCACTCTCCCCCTGCTCTCACTCTCCCCCTGCTCTCTTTCTCCCCCTGCTCTCACACTCCCCTCACTCTGCTCTCACTCTCCCCCTGCTCTCACTCTCCCCCTGCTCTCAATCTCCCCCTGCTCTCACAGTCCCCAGGTCTCTCTCTCCGCCTGCTCTCACTCTCTCCCTCTGCTCTCACTCTCCCACTGCTCTCACTCACCCCTGCTCTCACTCTCCCTCTGCTCTCACTCTCTCCCTCTGCTCTCACTCTCCCCCTGCTCTCACTCACCGCTGCTCTCACTCACCCTCTACTCTCACTCTCCCCCTGCTCTCACTCTCCCTCTGCTCTCACTCTCCCTCTGCTCTCACTCTCTCCCTGCACTCACTCTCCCCCTGCTCTCACTCTCCCCCTGCTCTCACACTCCCCTCACTCTCACTCTGCTCTCACTCTCCCCTCACTCTCCCCCTGCTCTCACTCTCCCCCTGCTCACACTCTCCCCAGCGCTCACTCTCCCCCTGCTCTCACACTCCCCAGCTCTCACTCTCCCACTAAGCTTACTCTCTCTCGGCTCTCACTCTCCCCCTGCTCTCACTCACCCTGTGCTCTCACTCTCCCCCTGCTCGCACTCTCCCCTGCTCTCACTCACCCCCTGCTCTCACTCTCCCCCGGCTCTCACTCTCCCCCTGTGTTCACTCTCCCCCTGCGTTCATTCTCCCCCTGCGTTCACTCTCTCTCTGCTCTCACTCTCCCTCTGCTCTCACTCTCCCTCTGCTCTCACTCTCTCCCTGCAATCACTCTCCCCCTGCAATCACTCTCCCCCTGCTCTCACCCTCTCCCTGCTCTCACTCTCCCCCTGCTCTCACGCTCCCCCTGCGCTCATTCTCCCCCTCACTCACAATCTCCCTGCTCTCACTCTCCCCCTGCTCTCACTCTCCCTCTGCTATCACTCTCCCCCTGCTATCACTCTCCCCCTGCTCTCACTCTCCCACTGCTCTCACTCTCCCCCTGCTCTCACTCTTCCCCTGTGCTCACTCTCCGCCTACGCTCACTCTCTCTCTGCTCTCACTCTCCCCCTGCTCACACTCTCTCCCTGCTCTCACTCTCCCCCTGTTCTCACTCTCCCTCTGCTCTCACTCTCCCTCTGCTCTCACTCTCTCACTGCTCTCACTCACCCCTGCTCTCACTCACCCTCTGCTCTCACTCTCCCCCTGCTCGCACACTCCCCTGCTCTCACTCACCCCCTGCTCTCACTTTCCCCCTGCTCTCACTCTCCCGCTGTGCTCACTCTGCTCCTGCGCTCACTCTCTCTCTGCTCTCACTGTCCCCTGCTCTCATTCTCTCCCTGCTCTCACTCTCTCCCTGCTCTCACTCTCCCCCTGCTCTCTCTCTCCGCCTGCTCTCACTCTCCCCCTGCACTCAGTCACCCATGCTCTCACTCACCCTCTGCTCTCACTCTCCCCCTGCTCTCACTCTCCCCCTGCTCTCACTCACCCTCTGCCCTCACTCTCCCCTTGCTCTCACTCTCTCCCTGCTCTCACTCTCTCCCTGCTCCGACTCTCCCCCTGCTCTCACTCTCTCCCTGCTCTCACTCTCTCCCTGCTCTCACGCTCCCGCTGCGCTCATTCTCCCCCTCCCTCACTCTCTCCCTGCTCTCACTCTCTCCCTGCTCTCACTCTCCCTCTGCTCTCACTCTCCCCCTGCTCTCACTCTCCCCCTGCTCTCACACTCCCCCTGCTCTCACTCTCCCCCTGCTATCACTCTCCCACTGATCTCACTCTCCCACTGATCTCACACTCCCCCTGCTCTCACTCTCCCCCTGCTATCACTCTCCCACTGATCTCACTCTCCCACTGATCTCACTCTCCCCCTGCGCTCACTCTCCCCCTGCGCTCACTCCCTATCTGCTCTCACTCTCCCCCTGCTCTCACTCTCTCCCTGCTCTCACTCTCCCTCTGCTCACACTCTCTCCCTGCTCTCACTCTCCCCCTGCTCTCACTCTCCCCCTGCTCTCTCTCTCTCCCTCTGCTCTCACTCTCCCCCTGCTCTCACTCACCCCTGCTCTCACTCACCTCCTGCTCTCACTCTCCCCCTGTGCTCACTCTCCCCCTGCGCTCAGTCTCTCTCTGCTCTCACTCACCCCCTGCTCTCATTCTCTCCCTGCTCTCACTCTCCCTCTGCTCTCACTCTCTCCCTGCTCTAACTCTCCCCCTGCTCTCACGCTCCCCCTGCGCTCATTCTCCCCCTCTCTCACTCTCTCCCTGCTCTCACTCTCCCCCTGCTCTCACTCTCCCTCTGCTATCACTCTCCCACTGCTCTCACTCTCCCCTGCTCTCAGTCTCTCCCTCCTCTCACTCTCTCCCTGCTATCACTGTCCCACTGCTCTCATTCTCCCCTGCTCTCAGTCTCTCCCTGCTCTCACTCTCCCCCTGCTGTCACTCTCCCACTGCTCTCACTCTCCCTCTGCTCTCACTCTCTCCCTGCACTCACTCTCCCCCTGCTCTCACTCTCCCCCTGCTCTCACACTCCCCTCACTCTCGCCTGCTCTCACTCTCCCCCTGCTCACACTCTCCCCCAGAGCTCACACTCCCCCTGCTCTCAAACTCCCCAGCTCTCACTCTCCCACTAAGCTTACACTCTCTCTGCTCTCACTCTCCCCCTG
Source organism: Prionace glauca (assembly GCA_037974335.1). NCBI lineage: Eukaryota > Metazoa > Chordata > Chondrichthyes > Carcharhiniformes > Carcharhinidae > Prionace > Prionace glauca. The sequence goes on from CM075721.1 coordinate 1,797,435, forward strand.
CTTTCACTCACTCTGTGCTCTCACTCTCCCCCTGCTCACACTCTCCCCTGCTCTCACTCACCCCCTGCTCTCACGCTCCCCCTGCGCTCATTCTCCCCCTCTCTCACTCTCCACCTGCTCTCACTCTCCCCCTGCTGTCACTCTCTCCATGCTATCTCTCTCCCCCTGCTCTCACTCTCTCCCTGCTCTCACTCTCTCTCTGCTCTCACTCTACCCCTGCTCTCAGTCTCCCTCTGCTCTCACGCTCCCCCTGATCTCACTCTCTCCCTGCTCTCACTCTCTCCCTGCTCTCACTCTCCCCCTGCTCTCACTCTCCCCCTGCTCTCACTCTCCCCCTGCTCTCACTCTCCCCCTGCTCTCACTCTCCCCCTGCTCTCACTCTCCCCCTGCTCTCACTCTCACTCTGCTCTCACTCTCCCCCTGCTCTCACTCACCCCATGTTCTCACTCTCCCCCTGCTGTCACTCTCTCCCTGCTCTCATTCTCCCCCTCTCTCACTCTCTCCCTGCTCTCACTCTCTCACTGCTCTCACTCTCCCCCTACTCTCACTTTCCCCCTGCTCTCAGTCTCCCTCTGCTCTCACTCTCCCCTCACGTTCACTCTGCTCTCAATCTCCCTCTGCACTCACTCTCCCTCTGCTCTCACTCTCGCACTGCTCTCACTCTCCCACTGCTCTCATTCTCCCCCTGCTCTCACTCTCTCCCTGCTCTCACTCTCCCCCTGCTCTCACTCTCTCTCTGCTCTCACTCTCCCCCTGCTCTCTCTCTCCCCCTGCTCTCTCTCTCCCCCTGCTCTCACTCTCCCTGTGCTCTCACTCTCCCCGTGCTCTCACTCTCCCCCTGCTCTCACTCTCCCCCTGCTCTCACTCTCCCCCTGCTCTCACTCTCCCCCTGCTCTCACTCTCCCCCTGCTCTCACTCTCCCCCTGCTCTCACTCTCCCCCTGCTCTCACTCTCCCCCTGCTCTCACTCTCCCCCTGCTCTCACTCTCCCCCTGCTGTCACTCTCTCCATGCTATCTCTCTCCCCCTGCTCTCACTCTCTCCCTGCTCTCACTCTCTCTCTGCTCTCACTCTACCCCTGCTCTCAGTCTCCCTCTGCTCTCACGCTCCCCCTGATCTCACTCTCTCCCTGCTCTCACTCTCTCCCTGCTCTCACTCTCCCCCTGCTCTCACTCTCCCCCTGCTCTCACTCTCCCCCTGCTCTCACTCTCCCCCTGCTCTCACTCTCCCCCTGCTCTCACTCTCCCCCTGCTCTCACTCTCACTCTGCTCTCACTCTCCCCCTGCTCTCACTCACCCCATGCTCTCACTCTCCCCCTGCTGTCACTCTCTCCCTGCTCTCATTCTCCCCCTCTCTCACTCTCTCCCTGCTCTCACTCTCTCACTGCTCTCACTCTCCCCCTACTCTCACTTTCCCCCTGCTCTCAGTCTCCCTCTGCTCTCACTCTCCCCTCACGTTCACTCTGCTCTCAATCTCCCTCTGCACTCACTCTCCCTCTGCTCTCACTCTCGCACTGCTCTCACTCTCCCACTGCTCTCATTCTCCCCCTGCTCTCACTCTCTCCCTGCTCTCACTCTCCCCCTGCTCTCACTCTCTCTCTGCTCTCACTCTCCCCCTGCTCTCTCTCTCCCCCTGCTCTCTCTCTCCCCCTGCTCTCACTCTCCCTGTGCTCTCACTCTCCCTGTGCTCTCACTCTCCCCCTGCTCTCACTCTCCCCCTGCTCTCACTCTCCCCCTGCTCTCACTCTCCCCCTGCTCTCACTCTCCCCCTGCTCTCACTCTCCCCCTGCTCTCACTCTCCCCCTGCTCTCACTCTCCCCCTGCTCTCACTCTCCCCCTGCTCTCACTCTCCCCCTGCTCTCACTCTCCCCCTGCTCTCACTCTCCCCCTGCTCTCACTCTCCCCCTGCTCTCACTCTCCCTCTGCTCTCACTCTCCCCTCATGTTCACTCTGCTCTCAATCTCCCTCTGCACTCACTCTCCCTCGGCTCTCACTCTCCCTCGGCTCTCACTCTCCCTCTGCTCTCACTCTCCCTCGGCTCTCACTCTCCCTCTGCTCTCACTCTCCCACTGCTGTCACTCTCCCCCTGCTCTCACTGTTCCCCGCTCTCATTTTATTTCTGCTCTCAATCTCCCTCTGCTCTCACTCTCCCTGTGCTCTCACTCTCCCCCTGCTCTCACTCTCCCCCTGCTCTCACTCTCCCCATGCTCTCTCTCTCCCCCTGCTCTCACTCTCCCCCTGCTCTCACTCTCCCACTGCTCTCACTCTCCCCCTGCTCTCACTCTCCCCCTGCTCTCTCTCTCCCCCGCTCTCTCTCTCCCCCGCTCTCACTCTCTCCCTGCTCTCACTCTCTCCCTGCTCTCACTCTCCCCCTCCTCTCACTCTCCCCCTCCTCTCACTCTCCCCCTGCTCTCACTCTCCCCCTGCTCTCACTCTCCCGCTGCTGTCACTCTCCCGCTGCTCTCACTCTCACTCTGCTCTCACTCTCCCCCTGCTCTCACACTCCCCCTGCTCACACTCTCCCCCTGCTCACACTCTCCGCCTGCTCACACTCTCCGCCTGCTCACACTCTCCCCCTGCTCTCACTCTCCCCCTGCTCTCACACTCCCCAGCTCTCACTCTCCCTCTGCGCTCACTCTCTCTCTGCTCTCACGCCCCCCCTGCGCTCATTCTCCCCCTCTCTCACTCACCCCTGCTCTCACTCACCCTGTGCTCTCACTCACCCCCTGCTCTCACTTTCCCCCTGCTCTCACTCTCCCCCTGCTCTCACGCTCCCCCTGCGCTCATTCTCCCCCTCTCTCACTGTCTCCCTGCTCTCACTCTCCCTCTGCTCTCTCTCCCCCTGCTCTCAGTCTCCCCCTGCTCTCTGTCTCCCCCTGCTCTCAGTCTCCCCCTGCTCTCAGTCTCCCTCTGCTATCACTCTCCCCCTGCTCTCACTCTCGCCCTGCTCTCAGTGTCTCCCTGCTCTCACTCTCCCCCTGCTCTCACTCTCCCCCTGCTCTCACGTTCCCCTCACTCTCCCCCTGCTCTCACTCTCTCCCTGCTCTCACTCTCCCCCTGCTCTCACTCTCCCCCTGCTCTCACTCTCCCCACACTCTCCCCCTGCTCTCACTCTCCCCCTGCTGTCACTCTCTCCCTGCTCTCACTCTCCCCCTGCTCTCACCCACCCCCTGCTCTCACTCTCCCTCTGCTCTCACTCTCCCCTCACGTTCACTCTGCTCTCAATCTCCCTCTGCACTCACTCTCCCTCGGCTCTCACTCTCCCTCTGCTCTCACCCTCCCACTGCTGTCACTCTCCCCCTGCTCTCACTCGCCCATCACGTTCACTCTGCTCTCAATCTCCCTCTGCACTCACTCTCCCTCGGCTCTCACTCTCCCTCTGCTCTCACTCTCCCTCTGCTCTCACCCTCCCCCTGCTCTCACTCTCCCCCTGCTCTCACTCTCCCCCTGCTCTCACTCTCCCCCTGCTCTCACTCTCCCCCTGCTCTCACTCTCCCCCTGCTCTCACTCTCCCCCTGCTCTCACTCTCCCCCTGCTCTCACTCTCCCCCTGCTCTCACTCTCCCCCTGCTCTCACTCTCCCCCTGCTCTCACTCTCTCTCTGCTCTCACTCGCCCCCGGCTCTCACTGTTCCCCCGCTCTCATTTTATTTCTGCTCTCAATCTCCCTGTGCTCTCACTCTCCCCCTGCTCTCACTCTCCCCCTGCTCTCACTCTCCCCCTGCTCTCACTGTCCCCCTGCTCTCACTCTCCCCCTGCTCTCACTCTCCCCCTGCTCTCACTCTCCCCCTGCTCTCACTCTCTCCCTGCTCTCACTCTCCCCCTGCTCTCACTCTCCCCCTGCTCTCACTCTCCCCCTGCTCTCACTCTCCCCCTGCTCTCACTCTCCCACTGCTGTCACTCTCCCCCTGCTCTCTCTCTCCCCCTGCTCTCACTCTCTCCCTGCTCTCACTCTCTCCCTGCTCTCACTCTCTCCCTGCTCTCACACTCCCCCTGCTCTCACTCTCCCACTGCTGTCACTCTCACTCTGGTCTCACTCTCACTCTGGTCTCACTCTCACTCTGGTCTCACTCTCCCCCTGCTCTCACTTTCCCCCTGCTCACACTCTCCCCCTGCTCTCACTCTCCCCCTGCTCTCACACTCCCCAGCTCTCACTCTCCCTCTGCGCTCACGCCCCCCCTGCGCTCATTCTCCCCCTCTCTCACTCACCCCTGCTCTCACTCACCCTGTGCTCTCACTCTCCCCCTGATCTCACTCTCCCCCTGATCTCACTCTCCCCCTGATCTCACTCTCCCCCTGATCTCACTCTCCCCCTGCTCTCACTTTCCCCCTGCTCTCACGCTCCCCCTGCGCTCATTCTCCCCCTCTCTCACTCTGTCCCTGCTCTCACTCTCTCTCTGCTCTCACTCTCCCCCTGCTCTCAGTCTCCCTCTGCTATCACTCGCCCCCTGCTCTCACTCTCGCCCTGCTCTCACTCTCCCCTCACTCTCCCCCTGCTCTCACTCTCCCCTCACTCTCCCCCTGCTCTCACGCTCCCCCTGCGCTCATTCTCCCCCTCTCTCACTCTGTCCCTGCTCTCACTCTCTCTCTGCTCTCACTCTCCCCCTGCTCTCAGTCTCCCTCTGCTATCACTCGCCCCCTGCTCTCACTCTCGCCCTGCTCTCACTCTCCCCTCACTCTCCCCCTGCTCTCACTCTCCCCTCACTCTCCCCCTGCTCTCACGCTCCCCCTGCTCTCACGCTCCCCCTGCGCTCATTCTCCCCCTCTCTCACTCTCTCCCTGCTCTCACTCTCCCCCTGCTCTCAATCTCCCCCTGCTCTCACTCTCCCCCTGCTCTCACTCTCCCCCTGCTCTCAATCTCCCTCTGCTCTCACTCTCCCCTCACGTTCACTCTGCTCTCAATCTCCCTCTGCACTCACTCTCCCTCGGCTCTCACTTTCCCTATGCTCTCACTCTCGCACTGCTCTCACTCTCCCCCTGCTCTCACTCTCCCACTGCTCTCACTCTCCCCCTGCTCTCTCTCTCCCCCTGCTCTCTCTCTCCCCCTGCTCTCTCTCTCCCCCTGCTCTCACTCTCTCCCTGCTCTCACTCTCTCCCTGCTCTCACTCTCCCCCTGCTCTCACTCTCCCACTGCTGTCACTCTCCCGCTGCTCTCACTCTCCCCCTGCTCTCACTCTCCCCCTGCTCTCACTCTCCCCCTGCTCACACTCTCCCCCTGCTCTCACTCTCCCCCTGCTCTCACTCTCCCCTCACGTTCACTCTGCTCTCAATCTCCCTCTGCACTCACTCTCCCTCGGCTCTCACTCTCCCTCTGCTCTCACCCTCCCACTGCTGTCACTCTCCCCCTGCTCTCACTCGCCCATCACGTTCACTCTGCTCTCAATCTCCCTCTGCACTCACTCTCCCTCGGCTCTCACTCTCCCTCTGCTCTCACCCTCCCCCTGCTCTCACTCTCCCCCTGCTCTCACTCTCCCCCTGCTCTCACTCTCCCCCTGCTCTCACTCTCCCCCTGCTCTCACACTCCCCCTGCTCTCACACTCTCCCCTGCTCTCACTCTCCCCCTGCTCTCACACTCCCCCTGCTCTCACTCTCCCCCTGCTCTCACTCTCCCCCTGCTGTCACTCTCTCTCTGCTCTCACTCGCCCCCGGCTCTCACTGTTCCCCCGCTCTCATTTTATTTCTGCTCTCAATCTCCCTGTGCTCTCACTCTCCCCCTGCTCTCACTCTCCCCCTGCTCTCACTCTCCCCCTGCTCTCACTCTCCCCCTGCTCTCACTCTCCCCCTGCTCTCACTCTCCCCCTGCTCTCACTCTCCCCCTCTCTCACTCTGTCCCTGCTCTCACTCTCTCTCTGCTCTCACTCTCCCCCTGCTCTCAGTCTCCCTCTGCTATCACTCGCCCCCTGCTCTCACTCTCGCCCTGCTCTCACTCTCCCCTCACTATCCCCCTGCTCTCACTCTCCCCTCACTCTCCCCCTGCTCTCACGCTCCCCCTGCGCTCATTCTCCCCCTCTCTCACTCTCTCCCTGCTCTCACTCTCCCCCTGCTCTCACTCTCCCCCTGCTTTCACTCTCCCCCTGCTCTCACTCTCCCCCTGCTCTCACTCTCCCTCTGCTCTCACTCTCCCCTCACGTTCACTCTGCTCTCAATCTCCCTCTGCACTCACTCTCCCTCGGCTCTCACTCTCCCTATGCTCTCACTCTCGCACTGCTCTCACTCTCCCTATGCTCTCACTCTCGCACTGCTCTCACTCTCCCACTGCTCTCACTCTCCCCCTGCTCTCACTCTCCCCCTGCTCTCACTCTCCCCCTGCTCTCACTCTCCCCCTGCTCTCACTCTCCCACTGCTCTCACTCTCCCCCTGCTCTCTCTCTCCCCCTGCTCTCTCTCTCCCCCTGCTCTCTCTCTCCCCCTGCTCTCACTCTCTCCCTGCTCTCACTCTCTCCCTGCTCTCACTCTCCCCCTGCTGTCACTCTCCCGCTGCTCTCACTCTCCCCCTGCTCTCACTCTCCCCCTGCTCTCACTCTCCCCCTGCTCACACTCTCACCCTGCTCTCACTCTCCCCCTGCTCTCACACTCCCCAGCTCTCACTCTCCCTCTGCGCTCACTCTCTCTCTGCTCTCACGCCCCCCCTGCGCTCATTCTCCCCCTCTCTCACTCACCCCTGCTATCACTCTCCCCATGCTCTCACTCTTTCCCTGCTCTCACTTTCCCCCTGCTCTCACGCTCCCCCTGCGCTCATTCTCCCCCTCTCTCACTCTCTCCCTGCTCTCACTCTCTCTCTGCTCTCACTCTCCCCCTGCTCTCAGTCTCCCTCTGCTATCACTCTCCCCCTGCTCTCACTCTCGCCCTGCTCTAAGTGTCTCCCTGCTCTCACTCTCCCCCTGCTCTCACTCTCCCCCTGCTCTCACGTTCCCCTCACTCTCCCCCTGCTCTCACTCTCCCCTGGTCTCACTCTCCCTTCACTCTCCCCCTGCTCTCACTCTCCGCCTGCTGTCACTCTCTCCCTGCTCTCACTCTCCCCCTGCTCTCACCCACCCCCTGCTCTCACTCTCCCTCTGCTCTCACTCTCCCCTCACGTTCACTCTGCTCTCAATCTCCCTCTGCACTCACTCTCCCTCGGCTCTCACTCTCCCTCTGCTCTCACTCTCGCACTGCTCTCACTCTCCCCCTGCTCTCACTCTCTCCCTGCTCTCACTCTCCCCCTGCTCTCACTCTCCCACTGCTATCACTCTCCCCCTGCTCTCACTCGCCCCTCACGTTCACTCTGCTCTCAATCTCCCTCTGCACTCACTCTCCCTCGGCTCTCACTCTCCCTCTGCTCACACTCTCCCACTGCTCTCACTCTCCCACTGCTCTCACTCTCCGCCTGCTCTCACTCTCCGCCTGCTCTCACTCTCCGCCTGCTCTCACTCTCCCCCTGCACTCACTCTCCCACTGCTCTCACGCTCCCCCTGCTGTCACTCTCTCTCTGCTCTCACTCGCCCCCGGCTCTCACTGTTCCCCCCGCTCTCATTTTATTTCTGCTCTCAATCTCCCTGTGCTCTCACTCTCCCCCTGCTCTCACTCTCCCCCTGCTCTCACTCTCCCCCTGATCTCACTCTCCCCCTGCTCTCACTCTCCCCCTGCTCTCACTCTCCCCCTGCTCTCACTCTCCCCCTGCTCTCACTCTCCCCCTGCTCTCACTCTCCCCCTGCTCTCACTCTCCCCCTGCTCTCACTCTCCCCCTGCTCTCACTCTCCCCCTGCTCTCACTCTCCCCCTACTCTCACTCTCTCCCTGCTCTCACTCTCCCACTGCTGTCACTGTCCCCCTGCTCTCTCTCTCCCCCTGCTCTCACTCTCTCCCTGCTCTTACTCTCCCCCTGCTCTCTCTCTCCCCCTGCTCTCTCTCTCCCCCTGCTCTCTCTCTCCCCCTGCTCTCACTCTCTCCCTGCTCTCACTCTCTCCCTGCTCTCACACTCCCCCTGCTCTCACTCTCCCACTGCTGTCACTCTCCCGCTGCTCTCACTCTCACTCTGGTCTCACTCTCCCCCTGCTCTCACTTTCCCCCTGCTCACACTCTCCCCCTGCTCTCACTCTCCCCCTGCTCTCACACTCCCCAGCACTCACCCTCCCTCTGCGCTCACTCTCTCTCTGCTCTCACGCCCCCCCTGCGCTCATTCTCCCCCTCTCTCACTCACCCGTGCTCTCACTCACCCTGTGCTCTCACTCTCCCCCTGATCTCACTCTCCCCCTGCTCTCACTTTCCCCCTGCTCTCACGCTCCCCCTGCGCTCATTCTCCCCCTCTCTCACTCTGTCCCTGCTCTCACTCTCTCTCTGCTCTCACTCTCCCCCTGCTCTCAGTCTCCCCCTGCTCTCACTCTCGCCCTGCTCTCACTCTCGCCCTGCTCTCACTCTCGCCCTGCTCTCACTCTCGCCCTGCGCTCACTCTCGCCCAGCGCTCACTCTCGCCCTGCTCTCACTCTCGCCCTGCTCTCACTCTCGCCCTGCTCTCAGTATCTCCCTGCTCTCACTCTCCCCCTGCTCTCACTCTCCCCCTGCTCTCACGTTCCCCTCACTCTCCCCCTTCTCTCACTCTCCCCCTGCTCTCACTCTCCCCCTGCTCTCACTCTCCCCTCACTCTCCCCCTGCTCTCACTCTCTCCCTGCTGTCACTCTCTCCCTGCTATCACTCTCCCCCTGCTCTCAGTCTCCCTCTGCTGTCACTCTCCCCCTGCTCTCACTCTCGCCCTGCTCTCAGTGTCTCCCTGCTCTCACTCTCCCCCTGATCTCACTCTCTCCCTGCTCTCACTTTCCCCTGCTCTCACTCTCCCCCTGCTCTCACTCTCCCCTCACTCTCCCCCTGCTCTCACTCTCCCCCTGCTCTCACTCTCCGCCTGCTCTCACTCTCCCCCTGCTCTCACTCTCCCTCTGCGCTCACTCTCTCTCTGCTCACACTCACCCCTGCTCTCACTCACCCTGTGCTCTCACTCTCCCCCTGCTCACACTCTCCCCTGCTCTCACTCACCCTCTGCTCTCACTCTCCCCCTGCTCTCAGTCTCCCTCTGCTCTCAGTCTCCCTCTGCTCTCACTCTCCCCCTGATCTCACTCTCTTCCTGCTCTCACTCTCCCCCTGCTCTCACTCTCCCCCTGCTCTCACTCTCCCCCTGCTCTCACTCTCCCCCTGCTCTCACTCTCCCCCTGCTCTCACTCTCACTCTGCTCTCACTCTCCCCCTGCTCTCACTCACCCCCTGCTCTCACTCTCCCCCTGCTGTCACTCGCCCCTCACGTTCACTCTGCTCTCAATCTCCCTCTGCACTCACTCTCCCTCGGCTCTCACTCTCCCTCTGCTCTCACTCTCCCACTGCTCTCACTCTCCCATTGCTCTCACTCTCCGCCTGCTCTCACTCTCCCCCTGCTCTCACTCTCCCCCTGCTCTCACTCTCCCCCTGCTCTCACTCTACCCCTGCACTCACGCTCCCCCTGCTGTCACTCTCTCTCTGCTCTCACTCGCCCCCGGCTCTCACTGTTCCCCCGCTCTCATTTTATTTCTGCTCTCAATCTCCCTGTGTTCTCACTCTCCCCCTGCTCTCACTCTCCCCCTGCTCTCACTCTCCCCCTGCTCTCACTCTCCCCCTGCTCTCACTCTCCCCCTGCTCTCACTCTCCCCCTGCTCTCACTCTCCCCCTGCTCTCACTCTCCCCCTGCTCTCACTCTCCCCCTGCTCTCACTCTCTCCCTGCTCTCACTCTCTCCCTGCTCTCACTCTCCCACTGCTGTCACTCTCCCCCTGCTCTCTCTCTCCCCCTGCTCTCACTCTCTCCCTGCTCTTACTCTCTCCCTGCTCTCACTCGCCCCCTGCTCTCTCTCTCCCCCTGCTCTCACTCTCTCCCTGCTCTCACTCTCTCCCTGCTCTCACTCTCCCCCTGCTCTCACTCTCCCCCTGCTCTCACTCTCCCCCTGCTCTCACTCTCCCCCTGCTTTCACTCTCCCCCTGCTCTCACTCTCCCCCTGCTCTCACTCTCCCTCTGCTCTCACTCTCCCCTCACGTTCACTCTGCTCTCAATCTCCCTCTGCACTCACTCTCCCTCGGCTCTCACTCTCCCTATGCTCTCACTCTCGCACTGCTCTCACTCTCCCTATGCTCTCACTCTCGCACTGCTCTCACTCTCCCACTGCTCTCACTCTCCCCCTGCTCTCACTCTCCCCCTGCTCTCACTCTCCCCCTGCTCTCACTCTCCCCCTGCTCTCACTCTCCCACTGCTCTCACTCTCCCCCTGCTCTCTCTCTCCCCCTGCTCTCTCTCTCCCCCTGCTCTCTCTCTCCCCCTGCTCTCACTCTCTCCCTGCTCTCACTCTCTCCCTGCTCTCACTCTCCCCCTGCTGTCACTCTCCCGCTGCTCTCACTCTCCCCCTGCTCTCACTCTCCCCCTGCTCTCACTCTCCCCCTGCTCACACTCTCACCCTGCTCTCACTCTCCCCCTGCTCTCACACTCCCCAGCTCTCACTCTCCCTCTGCGCTCACTCTCTCTCTGCTCTCACGCCCCCCCTGCGCTCATTCTCCCCCTCTCTCACTCACCCCTGCTATCACTCTCCCCATGCTCTCACTCTTTCCCTGCTCTCACTTTCCCCCTGCTCTCACGCTCCCCCTGCGCTCATTCTCCCCCTCTCTCACTCTCTCCCTGCTCTCACTCTCTCTCTGCTCTCACTCTCCCCCTGCTCTCAGTCTCCCTCTGCTATCACTCTCCCCCTGCTCTCACTCTCGCCCTGCTCTAAGTGTCTCCCTGCTCTCACTCTCCCCCTGCTCTCACTCTCCCCCTGCTCTCACGTTCCCCTCACTCTCCCCCTGCTCTCACTCTCCCCCTGGTCTCACTCTCCCTTCACTCTCCCCCTGCTCTCACTCTCCGCCTGCTGTCACTCTCTCCCTGCTCTCACTCTCCCCCTGCTCTCACCCACCCCCTGCTCTCACTCTCCCTCTGCTCTCACTCTCCCCTCACGTTCACTCTGCTCTCAATCTCCCTCTGCACTCACTCTCCCTCGGCTCTCACTCTCCCTCTGCTCTCACTCTCGCACTGCTCTCACTCTCCCCCTGCTCTCACTCTCTCCCTGCTCTCACTCTCCCCCTGCTCTCACTCTCCCACTGCTATCACTCTCCCCCTGCTCTCACTCGCCCCTCACGTTCACTCTGCTCTCAATCTCCCTCTGCACTCACTCTCCCTCGGCTCTCACTCTCCCTCTGCTCACACTCTCCCACTGCTCTCACTCTCCCACTGCTCTCACTCTCCGCCTGCTCTCACTCTCCGCCTGCTCTCACTCTCCGCCTGCTCTCACTCTCCCCCTGCACTCACTCTCCCACTGCTCTCACGCTCCCCCTGCTGTCACTCTCTCTCTGCTCTCACTCGCCCCCGGCTCTCACTGTTCCCCCGCTCTCATTTTATTTCTGCTCTCAATCTCCCTGTGCTCTCACTCTCCCCCTGCTCTCACTCTCCCCCTGCTCTCACTCTCCCCCTGATCTCACTCTCCCCCTGCTCTCACTCTCCCCCTGCTCTCACTCTCCCCCTGCTCTCACTCTCCCCCTGCTCTCACTCTCCCCCTGCTCTCACTCTCCCCCTGCTCTCACTCTCCCCCTGCTCTCACTCTCCCCCTGCTCTCACTCTCCCCCTGCTCTCACTCTCCCCCTACTCTCACTCTCTCCCTGCTCTCACTCTCCCACTGCTGTCACTGTCCCCCTGCTCTCTCTCTCCCCCTGCTCTCACTCTCTCCCTGCTCTTACTCTCCCCCTGCTCTCTCTCTCCCCCTGCTCTCTCTCTCCCCCTGCTCTCTCTCTCCCCCTGCTCTCACTCTCTCCCTGCTCTCACTCTCTCCCTGCTCTCACACTCCCCCTGCTCTCACTCTCCCACTGCTGTCACTCTCCCGCTGCTCTCACTCTCACTCTGGTCTCACTCTCCCCCTGCTCTCACTTTCCCCCTGCTCACACTCTCCCCCTGCTCTCACTCTCCCCCTGCTCTCACACTCCCCAGCACTCACCCTCCCTCTGCGCTCACTCTCTCTCTGCTCTCACGCCCCCCCTGCGCTCATTCTCCCCCTCTCTCACTCACCCGTGCTCTCACTCACCCTGTGCTCTCACTCTCCCCCCTGATCTCACTCTCCCCCTGCTCTCACTTTCCCCCTGCTCTCATGCTCCCCCTGCGCTCATTCTCCCCCTCTCTCACTCTGTCCCTGCTCTCACTCTCTCTCTGCTCTCACTCTCCCCCTGCTCTCAGTCTCCCCCTGCTCTCACTCTCGCCCTGCTCTCACTCTCGCCCTGCTCTCACTCTCGCCCTGCTCTCACTCTCGCCCTGCGCTCACTCTCGCCCAGCGCTCACTCTCGCCCTGCTCTCACTCTCGCCCTGCTCTCACTCTCGCCCTGCTCTCAGTATCTCCCTGCTCTCACTCTCCCCCTGCTCTCACTCTCCCCCTGCTCTCACGTTCCCCTCACTCTCCCCCTTCTCTCACTCTCCCCCTGCTCTCACTCTCCCCCTGCTCTCACTCTCCCCTCACTCTCCCCCTGCTCTCACTCTCTCCCTGCTGTCACTCTCTCCCTGCTATCACTCTCCCCCTGCTCTCAGTCTCCCTCTGCTGTCACTCTCCCCCTGCTCTCACTCTCGCCCTGCTCTCAGTGTCTCCCTGCTCTCACTCTCCCCCTGATCTCACTCTCTCCCTGCTCTCACTTTCCCCTGCTCTCACTCTCCCCCTGCTCTCACTCTCCCCTCACTCTCCCCCTGCTCTCACTCTCCCCCTGCTCTCACTCTCCGCCTGCTCTCACTCTCCCCCTGCTCTCACTCTCCCTCTGCGCTCACTCTCTCTCTGCTCACACTCACCCCTGCTCTCACTCACCCTGTGCTCTCACTCTCCCCCTGCTCACACTCTCCCCTGCTCTCACTCACCCTCTGCTCTCACTCTCCCCCTGCTCTCAGTCTCCCTCTGCTCTCAGTCTCCCTCTGCTCTCACTCTCCCCCTGATCTCACTCTCTTCCTGCTCTCACTCTCCCCCTGCTCTCACTCTCCCCCTGCTCTCACTCTCCCCCTGCTCTCACTCTCCCCCTGCTCTCACTCTCCCCCTGCTCTCACTCTCACTCTGCTCTCACTCTCCCCCTGCTCTCACTCACCCCCTGCTCTCACTCTCCCCCTGCTGTCACTCGCCCCTCACGTTCACTCTGCTCTCAATCTCCCTCTGCACTCACTCTCCCTCGGCTCTCACTCTCCCTCTGCTCTCACTCTCCCACTGCTCTCACTCTCCCATTGCTCTCACTCTCCGCCTGCTCTCACTCTCCCCCTGCTCTCACTCTCCCCCTGCTCTCACTCTCCCCCTGCTCTCACTCTACCCCTGCACTCACGCTCCCCCTGCTGTCACTCTCTCTCTGCTCTCACTCGCCCCCGGCTCTCACTGTTCCCCCGCTCTCATTTTATTTCTGCTCTCAATCTCCCTGTGTTCTCACTCTCCCCCTGCTCTCACTCTCCCCCTGCTCTCACTCTCCCCCTGCTCTCACTCTCCCCCTGCTCTCACTCTCCCCCTGCTCTCACTCTCCCCCTGCTCTCACTCTCCCCCTGCTCTCACTCTCCCCCTGCTCTCACTCTCCCCCTGCTCTCACTCTCTCCCTGCTCTCACTCTCTCCCTGCTCTCACTCTCCCACTGCTGTCACTCTCCCCCTGCTCTCTCTCTCCCCCTGCTCTCACTCTCTCCCTGCTCTTACTCTCTCCCTGCTCTCACTCGCCCCCTGCTCTCTCTCTCCCCCTGCTCTCACTCTCTCCCTGCTCTCACTCTCTCCCTGCTCTCACTCTCCCCCTGCTCTCACTCTCCCCCTGCTCTCACTCTCCCCCTGCTCTCACTCTCCGCCTGCTGTCACTCTCTCCCTGCTCTCACTCTCCCCCTGCTCTCACCCACCCCCTGCTCTCACTCTCCCTCTGCTCTCACTCTCCCCTCACGTTCACTCTGCTCTCAATCTCCCTCTGCACTCACTCTCCCTCGGCTCTCACTCTCCCTCTGCTCTCACTCTCGCACTGCTCTCACTCTCCCCCTGCTCTCACTCTCTCCCTGCTCTCACTCTCCCCCTGCTCTCACTCTCCCACTGCTATCACTCTCCCCCTGCTCTCACTCGCCCCTCACGTTCACTCTGCTCTCAATCTCCCTCTGCACTCACTCTCCCTCGGCTCTCACTCTCCCTCTGCTCACACTCTCCCACTGCTCTCACTCTCCCACTGCTCTCACTCTCCGCCTGCTCTCACTCTCCGCCTGCTCTCACTCTCCGCCTGCTCTCACTCTCCCCCTGCACTCACTCTCCCACTGCTCTCACGCTCCCCCTGCTGTCACTCTCTCTCTGCTCTCACTCGCCCCCGGCTCTCACTGTTCCCCCGCTCTCATTTTATTTCTGCTCTCAATCTCCCTGTGCTCTCACTCTCCCCCTGCTCTCACTCTCCCCCTGCTCTCACTCTCCCCCTGATCTCACTCTCCCCCTGCTCTCACTCTCCCCCTGCTCTCACTCTCCCCCTGCTCTCACTCTCCCCCTGCTCTCACTCTCCCCCTGCTCTCACTCTCCCCCTGCTCTCACTCTCCCCCTGCTCTCACTCTCCCCCTGCTCTCACTCTCCCCCTGCTCTCACTCTCCCCCTACTCTCACTCTCTCCCTGCTCTCACTCTCCCACTGCTGTCACTGTCCCCCTGCTCTCTCTCTCCCCCTGCTCTCACTCTCTCCCTGCTCTTACTCTCCCCCTGCTCTCTCTCTCCCCCTGCTCTCTCTCTCCCCCTGCTCTCTCTCTCCCCCTGCTCTCACTCTCTCCCTGCTCTCACTCTCTCCCTGCTCTCACACTCCCCCTGCTCTCACTCTCTCACTGCTGTCACTCTCCCGCTGCTCTCACTCTCACTCTGGTCTCACTCTCCCCCTGCTCTCACTTTCCCCCTGCTCACACTCTCCCCCTGCTCTCACTCTCCCCCTGCTCTCACACTCCCCAGCACTCACCCTCCCTCTGCGCTCACTCTCTCTCTGCTCTCACGCCCCCCCTGCGCTCATTCTCCCCCTCTCTCACTCACCCGTGCTCTCACTCACCCTGTGCTCTCACTCTCCCCCTGATCTCACTCTCCCCCTGCTCTCACTTTCCCCCTGCTCTCACGCTCCCTCTGCGCTCATTCTCCCCCTCTCTCACTCTGTCCCTGCTCTCACTCTCTCTCTGCTCTCACTCTCCCCCTGCTCTCAGTCTCCCCCTGCTCTCACTCTCGCCCTGCTCTCACTCTCGCCCTGCTCTCACTCTCGCCCTGCTCTCACTCTCGCCCTGCGCTCACTCTCGCCCAGCGCTCACTCTCGCCCTGCTCTCACTCTCGCCCTGCTCTCACTCTCGCCCTGCTCTCAGTATCTCCCTGCTCTCACTCTCCCCCTGCTCTCACTCTCCCCCTGCTCTCACGTTCCCCTCACTCTCCCCCTTCTCTCACTCTCCCCCTGCTCTCACTCTCCCCCTGCTCTCACTCTCCCCTCACTCTCCCCCTGCTCTCACTCTCTCCCTGCTGTCACTCTCTCCCTGCTATCACTCTCCCCCTGCTCTCAGTCTCCCTCTGCTGTCACTCTCCCCCTGCTCTCACTCTCGCCCTGCTCTCAGTGTCTCCCTGCTCTCACTCTCCCCCTGATCTCACTCTCTCCCTGCTCTCACTTTCCCCTGCTCTCACTCTCCCCCTGCTCTCACTCTCCCCTCACTCTCCCCCTGCTCTCACTCTCCCCCTGCTCTCACTCTCCGCCTGCTCTCACTCTCCCCCTGCTCTCACTCTCCCTCTGCGCTCACTCTCTCTCTGCTCACACTCACCCCTGCTCTCACTCACCCTGTGCTCTCACTCTCCCCCTGCTCACACTCTCCCCTGCTCTCACTCACCCTCTGCTCTCACTCTCCCCCTGCTCTCAGTCTCCCTCTGCTCTCAGTCTCCCTCTGCTCTCACTCTCCCCCTGATCTCACTCTCTTCCTGCTCTCACTCTCCCCCTGCTCTCACTCTCCCCCTGCTCTCACTCTCCCCCTGCTCTCACTCTCCCCCTGCTCTCACTCTCCCCCTGCTCTCACTCTCACTCTGCTCTCACTCTCCCCCTGCTCTCACTCACCCCCTGCTCTCACTCTCCCCCTGCTGTCACTCGCCCCTCACGTTCACTCTGCTCTCAATCTCCCTCTGCACTCACTCTCCCTCGGCTCTCACTCTCCCTCTGCTCTCACTCTCCCACTGCTCTCACTCTCCCATTGCTCTCACTCTCCGCCTGCTCTCACTCTCCCCCTGCTCTCACTCTCCCCCTGCTCTCACTCTCCCCCTGCTCTCACTCTCCCCCTGCACTCACGCTCCCCCTGCTGTCACTCTCTCTCTGCTCTCACTCGCCCCCGGCTCTCACTGTTCCCCCGCTCTCATTTTATTTCTGCTCTCAATCTCCCTGTGTTCTCACTCTCCCCCTGCTCTCACTCTCCCCCTGCTCTCACTCTCCCCCTGCTCTCACTCTCCCCCTGTTCTCACTCTCCCCCTGCTCTCACTCTCCCCCTGCTCTCACTCTCCCCCTGCTCTCACTCTCCCCCTGCTCTCACTCTCCCCCTGCTCTCACTCTCTCCCTGCTCTCACTCTCTCCCTGCTCTCACTCTCCCACTGCTGTCACTCTCCCCCTGCTCTCTCTCTCCCCCTGCTCTCACTCTCTCCCTGCTCTTACTCTCTCCCTGCTCTCACTCGCCCCCTGCTCTCTCTCTCCCCCTGCTCTCACTCTCTCCCTGCTCTCACTCTCTCCCTGCTCTCACACTCCCCCTGCTCTCACTCTCCCACTGCTGTCACTCTCCCGCTGCTCTCACTCTCACTCTGCTCTCACTCTCCCCCTGCTCTCACTTTCCCCCTGCTCAAACTCTCCCCCTGCTCTCACTCTCCCCCTGCTCTCACACTCCCCAGCACTCACCCTCCCTCTGCGCTCACTCTCTCTCTGCTCTCACGCCCCCCCTGCGCTCATTCTCCCCCTCTCTCACTCACCCGTGCTCTCACTCACCCTGTGCTCTCACTCTCCCCCTGATCTCACTCTCCCCCTGCTCTCACTTTCCCCCTGCTCTCACGCTCCCCCTGCGCTCATTCTCCCCCTCTCTCACTCTGTCCCTGCTCTCACTCTCTCTCTGCTCTCACTCTCCCCCTGCTCTCAGTCTCCCCCTGCTCTCACTCTCGCCCTGCTCTCACTCTCGCCCTGCTCTCACTCTCGCCCTGCTCTCACTCTCGCCCTGCGCTCACTCTCGCCCTGCGCTCACTCTCGCCCTGCTCTCACTCTCGCCCTGCTCTCACTCTCGCCCTGCTCTCACTCTCGCCCTGCTCTCAGTATCTCCCTGCTCTCACTCTCCCCCTGCTCTCACTCTCCCCCTGCTCTCACGTTCCCCTCACTCTCCCCCTGCTCTCACTCTCCCCCTGCTCTCACTCTCCCCCTGCTCTCACTCTCCCCTCACTCTCCCCCTGCTCTCACTCTCTCCCTGCTGTCACTCTCTCCCTGCTATCACTCTCCCCCTGCTCTCAGTCTCCCTCTGCTGTCACTCTCCCCCTGCTCTCACTCTCGCCCTGCTCTCAGTGTCTCCCTGCTCTCACTCTCCCCCTGATCTCACTCTCTCCCTGCTCTCACTTTCCCCTGCTCTCACTCTCCCCCTGCTCTCACTCTCCCCTCACTCTCCCGCTGCTCTCACTCTCCCCCTGCTCTCACTCTCCGCCTGCTCTCACTCACCCCCTGCTCTCACTCTCCCTCTGCGCTCACTCTCTCTCTGCTCACACTCACCCCTGCTCTCACTCACCCTGTGCTCTCCCTCTCCCCCTGCTCACACTCTCCCCTGCTCTCACTCACCCTCTGCTCTCACTCTCCCCCTGCTCTCAGTCTCCCTCTGCTCTCAGTCTCCCTCTGCTCTCACTCTCCCCCTGATCTCACTCTCTTCCTGCACTCACTCTCCCCCTGCTCTCACTCTCCCCCTGCTCTCACTCTCCCCCAGCTCTCACTCTCCCCCTGCTCTCACTCTCCCCCTGCTCTCACTCTCACTCTGCTCTCACTCTCGCCCTGCTCTCACTCACCCCCTGCTCTCACTCTCCCCCTGCTGTCACTCGCCCCTCACGTTCACTCTGCTCTCAATCTCCCTCTGCACTCACTCTCCCTCGGCACTCACTCTCCCTCTGCTCTCACTCTCCCACTGCTCTCACTCTCCCATTGCTCTCACTCTCCGCCTGCTCTCACTCTCCCCCTGCTCTCACTCTCCCCCTGCTCTCACTCTCCCCCTGCACTCACGCTCCCCCTGCTGTCACTCTCTCTCTGCTCTCACTCGCCCCCGGCTCTCACTGTTCCCCCGCTCTCATTTTATTTCTGCTCTGAATCTCCCTGTGCTCTCATTCTTCCCCTGCTCTCACTCTCCCCCTGCTCTCACTCTCCCCCTGCTCTCACTCTCCCCCTGCTCTCACTCTCCCCCTGCTCTCACTCTCCCCCTGCTCTCACTCTCCCCCTGCTCTCACTCTCTCCCTGCTCTCACTCTCTCCCTGCTCTCACACTCCCCCTGCTCTCACTCTCCCCCTGCTCTCACTCTCCCCCTGCTCTCACTCTCCCCCTGCTCTCACTCTCCCCCTGCTCTCACTCTCCCCCTGCTCTCACTCTCCCCCTGCTCTCACTCTCCCCCTGCTCTCACTCTCCCCCTGCTCTCACTCTCTCCCTGCTCTCACTCTCTCCCTGCTCTCACTCTCCCACTGCTGTCACTCTCCCCCTGCTCTCTCTCTCCCCCTGCTCTCACTCTCCCCCTGCTCTTACTCTCTCCCTGCTCTCACTCGCCCCCTGCTCTCTCTCTCCCCCTGCTCTCACTCTCTTCCTGCTCTCACTCCCTCCCTGCTCTCACACTCCCCCTGCTCTCACTCTCCCACTGCTGTCACTCTCCCGCTGCTCTCACTCTCACTCTGCTCTCACTCTCCCCCTGCTCTCACTTTCCCCCTGCTCACACTCTCCCCCTGCTCTCACTCTCCCCCTGCTCTCACACTCCCCAGCACTCACCCTCCCTCTGCGCTCACTCTCTCTCTGCTCTCACGCCCCCCCTGCGCTCATTCTCCCCCTCTCTCACTCACCCGTGCTCTCACTCACCCTGTGCTCTCACTCTCCCCCTGATCTCACTCTCCCCCTGCTCTCACTTTCCCCCTGCTCTCACGCTCCCCCTGCGCTCATTCTCCCCCTCTCTCACTCTGTCCCTGCTCTCACTCTCTCTCTGCTCTCACTCTCCCCCTGCTCTCAGTCTCCCCCTGCTCTCACTCTCGCCCTGCTCTCACTCTCGCCCTGCTCTCACTCTCGCCCTGCGCTCACTCTCGCCCTGCGCTCACTCTCGCCCTGCTCTCACTCTCGCCCTGCTCTCACTCTCGCCCTGCTCTCACTCTCGCCCTGCTCTCAGTATCTCCCTGCTCTCACACTCCCCCTGCTCTCACTCTCCCCCTGCTCTCACGTTCCCCTCACTCTCCCCCTGCTCTCACTCTCCCCCTGCTCTCACTCTCCCCCTGCTCTCACTCTCCCCTCACTCTCCCCCTGCTCTCACTCTCTCCCTGCTCTCACTCTCTCCCTGCTCTCACTCTCCCACTGCTGTCACTCTCCCCCTGCTCTCTCTCTCCCCCTGATCTCACTCTCCCCCTGCTCTCACTTTCCCCCTGCTCTCACGCTCCCCCTGCGCTCATTCTCCCCCTCTCTCACTCTGTCCCTGCTCTCACTCTCCCCCTGCTCTCACTCTCCCTCTGCTCTCACTCTCCCCCTGCTCTCACTCTCCCCCTGCTCTCACTCTCCCCCTGCTCTCACTCTCCCCCTGCTCTCACTCTCTCCCTGCTCTCACTCTCTCCCTGCTCTCACTCTCCCACTGCTGTCACTCTCCCCCTGCTCTCTCTCTCCCCCTGCTCTCACTCTCCCCCTGCTCTTACTCTCTCCCTGCTCTCACTCGCCCCCTGCTCTCTCTCTCCCCCTGCTCTCACTCTCTCCCTGCTCTCACTCCCTCCCTGCTCTCACACTCCCCCTGCTCTCACTCTCCCACTGCTGTCACTCTCCCGCTGCTCTCACTCTCACTCTGCTCTCACTCTCCCCCTGCTCTCACTTTCCCCCTGCTCACACTCTCCCCCTGCTCTCACTCTCCCCCTGCTCTCACACTCCCCAGCACTCACCCTCCCTCTGCGCTCACTCTCTCTCTGCTCTCACGCCCCCCCTGCGCTCATTCTCCCCCTCTCTCACTCACCCGTGCTCTCACTCACCCTGTGCTCTCACTCTCCCCCTGATCTCACTCTCCCCCTGCTCTCACTTTCCCCCTGCTCTCACGCTCCCCCTGCGCTCATTCTCCCCCTCTCTCACTCTGTCCCTGCTCTCACTCTCTCTCTGCTCTCACTCTCCCCCTGCTGTCACTCTCCCCCTGCTCTCTCTCTCCCCCTGCTCTCACTCTCCCCCTGCTCTTACTCTCTCCCTGCTCTCACTCGCCCCCTGCTCTCTCTCTCCCCCTGCTCTCACTCTCTTCCTGCTCTCACTCCCTCCCTGCTCTCACACTCCCCCTGCTCTCACTCTCCCACTGCTGTCACTCTCCCGCTGCTCTCACTCTCACTCTGCTCTCACTCTCCCCCTGCTCTCACTTTCCCCCTGCTCACACTCTCCCCCTGCTCTCACTCTCCCCCTGCTCTCACACTCCCCAGCACTCACCCTCCCTCTGCGCTCACTCTCTCTCTGCTCTCACGCCCCCCCTGCGCTCATTCTCCCCCTCTCTCACTCACCCGTGCTCTCACTCACCCTGTGCTCTCACTCTCCCCCTGATCTCACTCTCCCCCTGCTCTCACTTTCCCCCTGCTCTCACGCTCCCCCTGCGCTCATTCTCCCCCTCTCTCACTCTGTCCCTGCTCTCACTCTCTCTCTGCTCTCACTCTCCCCCTGCTCTCAGTCTCCCCCTGCTCTCACTCTCGCCCTGCTCTCACTCTCGCCCTGCTCTCACTCTCGCCCTGCGCTCACTCTCGCCCTGCGCTCACTCTCGCCCTGCTCTCACTCTCGCCCTGCTCTCACTCTCGCCCTGCTCTCACTCTCGCCCTGCTCTCAGTATCTCCCTGCTCTCACACTCCCCCTGCTCTCACTCTCCCCCTGCTCTCACGTTCCCCTCACTCTCCCCCTGCTCTCACTCTCCCCCTGCTCTCACTCTCCCCCTGCTCTCACTCTCCCCTCACTCTCCCCCTGCTCTCACTCTCTCCCTGCTCTCACTCTCTCCCTGCTCTCACTCTCCCACTGCTGTCACTCTCCCCCTGCTCTCTCTCTCCCCCTGATCTCACTCTCCCCCTGCTCTCACTTTCCCCCTGCTCTCACGCTCCCCCTGCGCTCATTCTCCCCCTCTCTCACTCTGTCCCTGCTCTCACTTTCCCCCTGCTCTCACTCTCCCTCTGCTCTCACTCTCCCCCTGCTCTCACTCTCCCCCTGCTCTCACTCTCCCCCTGCTCTCACTCTCCCACTGCTGTCACTCTCCCCCTGCTCTCTCTCTCCCCCTGCTCTCACTCTCTCCCTGCTCTTACTCTCTCCCTGCTCTCACTCGCCCCCTGCTCTCTCTCTCCCCCTGCTCTCACTCTCTCCCTGCTCTCACTCTCTCCCTGCTCTCACACTCCCCCTGCTCTCACTCTCCCACTGCTGTCACTCTCCCGCTGCTCTCACTCTCACTCTGCTCTCACTCTCCCCCTGCTCTCACTTTCCCCCTGCTCAAACTCTCCCCCTGCTCTCACTCTCCCCCTGCTCTCACACTCCCCAGCACTCACCCTCCCTCTGCGCTCACTCTCTCTCTGCTCTCACGCCCCCCCTGCGCTCATTCTCCCCCTCTCTCACTCACCCGTGCTCTCACTCACCCTGTGCTCTCACTCTCCCCCTGATCTCACTCTCCCCCTGCTCTCACTTTCCCCCTGCTCTCACGCTCCCCCTGCGCTCATTCTCCCCCTCTCTCACTCTGTCCCTGCTCTCACTCTCTCTCTGCTCTCACTCTCCCCCTGCTCTCAGTCTCCCCCTGCTCTCACTCTCGCCCTGCTCTCACTCTCGCCCTGCTCTCACTCTCGCCCTGCTCTCACTCTCGCCCTGCGCTCACTCTCGCCCTGCGCTCACTCTCGCCCTGCTCTCACTCTCGCCCTGCTCTCACTCTCGCCCTGCTCTCACTCTCGCCCTGCTCTCAGTATCTCCCTGCTCTCACTCTCCCCCTGCTCTCACTCTCCCCCTGCTCTCACGTTCCCCTCACTCTCCCCCTGCTCTCACTCTCCCCCTGCTCTCACTCTCCCCCTGCTCTCACTCTCCCCTCACTCTCCCCCTGCTCTCACTCTCTCCCTGCTGTCACTCTCTCCCTGCTATCACTCTCCCCCTGCTCTCAGTCTCCCTCTGCTGTCACTCTCCCCCTGCTCTCACTCTCGCCCTGCTCTCAGTGTCTCCCTGCTCTCACTCTCCCCCTGATCTCACTCTCTCCCTGCTCTCACTTTCCCCTGCTCTCACTCTCCCCCTGCTCTCACTCTCCCCTCACTCTCCCGCTGCTCTCACTCTCCCCCTGCTCTCACTCTCCGCCTGCTCTCACTCACCCCCTGCTCTCACTCTCCCTCTGCGCTCACTCTCTCTCTGCTCACACTCACCCCTGCTCTCACTCACCCTGTGCTCTCACTCTCCCCCTGCTCACACTCTCCCCTGCTCTCACTCACCCTCTGCTCTCACTCTCCCCCTGCTCTCAGTCTCCCTCTGCTCTCAGTCTCCCTCTGCTCTCACTCTCCCCCTGATCTCACTCTCTTCCTGCACTCACTCTCCCCCTGCTCTCACTCTCCCCCTGCTCTCACTCTCCCCCAGCTCTCACTCTCCCCCTGCTCTCACTCTCCCCCTGCTCTCACTCTCACTCTGCTCTCACTCTCGCCCTGCTCTCACTCACCCCCTGCTCTCACTCTCCCCCTGCTGTCACTCGCCCCTCACGTTCACTCTGCTCTCAATCTCCCTCTGCACTCACTCTCCCTCGGCACTCACTCTCCCTCTGCTCTCACTCTCCCACTGCTCTCACTCTCCCATTGCTCTCACTCTCCGCCTGCTCTCACTCTCCCCCTGCTCTCACTCTCCCCCTGCTCTCACTCTCCCCCTGCACTCACGCTCCCCCTGCTGTCACTCTCTCTCTGCTCTCACTCGCCCCCGGCTCTCACTGTTCCCCCGCTCTCATTTTATTTCTGCTCTGAATCTCCCTGTGCTCTCATTCTTCCCCTGCTCTCACTCTCCCCCTGCTCTCACTCTCCCCCTGCTCTCACTCTCCCCCTGCTCTCACTCTCCCCCTGCTCTCACTCTCCCCCTGCTCTCACTCTCCCCCTGCTCTCACTCTCTCCCTGCTCTCACTCTCTCCCTGCTCTCACACTCCCCCTGCTCTCACTCTCCCCCTGCTCTCACTCTCCCCCTGCTCTCACTCTCCCCCTGCTCTCACTCTCCCCCTGCTCTCACTCTCCCCCTGCTCTCACTCTCCCCCTGCTCTCACTCTCCCCCTGCTCTCACTCTCCCCCTGCTCTCACTCTCTCCCTGCTCTCACTCTCTCCCTGCTCTCACTCTCCCACTGCTGTCACTCTCCCCCTGCTCTCTCTCTCCCCCTGCTCTCACTCTCCCCCTGCTCTTACTCTCTCCCTGCTCTCACTCGCCCCCTGCTCTCTCTCTCCCCCTGCTCTCACTCTCTTCCTGCTCTCACTCCCTCCCTGCTCTCACACTCCCCCTGCTCTCACTCTCCCACTGCTGTCACTCTCCCGCTGCTCTCACTCTCACTCTGCTCTCACTCTCCCCCTGCTCTCACTTTCCCCCTGCTCACACTCTCCCCCTGCTCTCACTCTCCCCCTGCTCTCACACTCCCCAGCACTCACCCTCCCTCTGCGCTCACTCTCTCTCTGCTCTCACGCCCCCCCTGCGCTCATTCTCCCCCTCTCTCACTCACCCGTGCTCTCACTCACCCTGTGCTCTCACTCTCCCCCTGATCTCACTCTCCCCCTGCTCTCACTTTCCCCCTGCTCTCACGCTCCCCCTGCGCTCATTCTCCCCCTCTCTCACTCTGTCCCTGCTCTCACTCTCTCTCTGCTCTCACTCTCCCCCTGCTCTCAGTCTCCCCCTGCTCTCACTCTCGCCCTGCTCTCACTCTCGCCCTGCTCTCACTCTCGCCCTGCGCTCACTCTCGCCCTGCGCTCACTCTCGCCCTGCTCTCACTCTCGCCCTGCTCTCACTCTCGCCCTGCTCTCACTCTCGCCCTGCTCTCAGTATCTCCCTGCTCTCACACTCCCCCTGCTCTCACTCTCCCCCTGCTCTCACGTTCCCCTCACTCTCCCCCTGCTCTCACTCTCCCCCTGCTCTCACTCTCCCCCTGCTCTCACTCTCCCCTCACTCTCCCCCTGCTCTCACTCTCTCCCTGCTCTCACTCTCTCCCTGCTCTCACTCTCCCACTGCTGTCACTCTCCCCCTGCTCTCTCTCTCCCCCTGATCTCACTCTCCCCCTGCTCTCACTTTCCCCCTGCTCTCACGCTCCCCCTGCGCTCATTCTCCCCCTCTCTCACTCTGTCCCTGCTCTCACTCTCCCCCTGCTCTCACTCTCCCTCTGCTCTCACTCTCCCCCTGCTCTCACTCTCCCCCTGCTCTCACTCTCCCCCTGCTCTCACTCTCCCCCTGCTCTCACTCTCTCCCTGCTCTCACTCTCTCCCTGCTCTCACTCTCCCACTGCTGTCACTCTCCCCCTGCTCTCTCTCTCCCCCTGCTCTCACTCTCCCCCTGCTCTTACTCTCTCCCTGCTCTCACTCGCCCCCTGCTCTCTCTCTCCCCCTGCTCTCACTCTCTCCCTGCTCTCACTCCCTCCCTGCTCTCACACTCCCCCTGCTCTCACTCTCCCACTGCTGTCACTCTCCCGCTGCTCTCACTCTCACTCTGCTCTCACTCTCCCCCTGCTCTCACTTTCCCCCTGCTCACACTCTCCCCCTGCTCTCACTCTCCCCCTGCTCTCACACTCCCCAGCACTCACCCTCCCTCTGCGCTCACTCTCTCTCTGCTCTCACGCCCCCCCTGCGCTCATTCTCCCCCTCTCTCACTCACCCGTGCTCTCACTCACCCTGTGCTCTCACTCTCCCCCTGATCTCACTCTCCCCCTGCTCTCACTTTCCCCCTGCTCTCACGCTCCCCCTGCGCTCATTCTCCCCCTCTCTCACTCTGTCCCTGCTCTCACTCTCTCTCTGCTCTCACTCTCCCCCTGCTGTCACTCTCCCCCTGCTCTCTCTCTCCCCCTGCTCTCACTCTCCCCCTGCTCTTACTCTCTCCCTGCTCTCACTCGCCCCCTGCTCTCTCTCTCCCCCTGCTCTCACTCTCTTCCTGCTCTCACTCCCTCCCTGCTCTCACACTCCCCCTGCTCTCACTCTCCCACTGCTGTCACTCTCCCGCTGCTCTCACTCTCACTCTGCTCTCACTCTCCCCCTGCTCTCACTTTCCCCCTGCTCACACTCTCCCCCTGCTCTCACTCTCCCCCTGCTCTCACACTCCCCAGCACTCACCCTCCCTCTGCGCTCACTCTCTCTCTGCTCTCACGCCCCCCCTGCGCTCATTCTCCCCCTCTCTCACTCACCCGTGCTCTCACTCACCCTGTGCTCTCACTCTCCCCCTGATCTCACTCTCCCCCTGCTCTCACTTTCCCCCTGCTCTCACGCTCCCCCTGCGCTCATTCTCCCCCTCTCTCACTCTGTCCCTGCTCTCACTCTCTCTCTGCTCTCACTCTCCCCCTGCTCTCAGTCTCCCCCTGCTCTCACTCTCGCCCTGCTCTCACTCTCGCCCTGCTCTCACTCTCGCCCTGCGCTCACTCTCGCCCTGCGCTCACTCTCGCCCTGCTCTCACTCTCGCCCTGCTCTCACTCTCGCCCTGCTCTCACTCTCGCCCTGCTCTCAGTATCTCCCTGCTCTCACACTCCCCCTGCTCTCACTCTCCCCCTGCTCTCACGTTCCCCTCACTCTCCCCCTGCTCTCACTCTCCCCCTGCTCTCACTCTCCCCCTGCTCTCACTCTCCCCTCACTCTCCCCCTGCTCTCACTCTCTCCCTGCTCTCACTCTCTCCCTGCTCTCACTCTCCCACTGCTGTCACTCTCCCCCTGCTCTCTCTCTCCCCCTGATCTCACTCTCCCCCTGCTCTCACTTTCCCCCTGCTCTCACGCTCCCCCTGCGCTCATTCTCCCCCTCTCTCACTCTGTCCCTGCTCTCACTTTCCCCCTGCTCTCACTCTCCCTCTGCTCTCACTCTCCCCCTGCTCTCACTCTCCCCCTGCTCTCACTCTCCCCCTGCTCTCACTCTCCCCCTGCTCTCACTCTCTCCCTGCTCTCACTCTCTCCCTGCTCTCACTCTCCCACTGCTGTCACTCTCCCCCTGCTCTCTCTCTCCCCCTGCTCTCACTCTCCCCCTGCTCTTACTCTCTCCCTGCTCTCACTCGCCCCCTGCTCTCTCTCTCCCCCTGCTCTCACTCTCTCCCTGCTCTCACTCCCTCCCTGCTCTCACACTCCCCCTGCTCTCACTCTCCCACTGCTGTCACTCTCCCGCTGCTCTCACTCTCACTCTGCTCTCACTCTCCCCCTGCTCTCACTTTCCCCCTGCTCACACTCTCCCCCTGCTCTCACTCTCCCCCTGCTCTCACACTCCCCAGCACTCACCCTCCCTCTGCGCTCACTCTCTCTCTGCTCTCACGCCCCCCCTGCGCTCATTCTCCCCCTCTCTCACTCACCCGTGCTCTCACTCACCCTGTGCTCTCACTCTCCCCCTGATCTCACTCTCCCCCTGCTCTCACTTTCCCCCTGCTCTCACGCTCTCCCTGCGCTCATTCTCCCCCTCTCTCACTCTGTCCCTGCTCTCACTCTCTCTCTGCTCTCACTCTCCCCCTGCTCTCAGTCTCCCCCTGCTCTCACTCTCGCCCTGCTCTCACTCTCGCCCTGCTCTCACTCTCGCCCTGCGCTCACTCTCGCCCTGCGCTCACTCTCGCCCTGCTCTCACTCTCGCCCTGCTCTCACTCTCGCCCTGCTCTCACTCTCGCCCTGCTCTCAGTATCTCCCTGCTCTCACACTCCCCCTGCTCTCACTCTCCCCCTGCTCTCACGTTCCCCTCACTCTCCCCCTGCTCTCACTCTCCCCCTGCTCTCACTCTCCCCCTGCTCTCACTCTCCCCTCACTCTCCCCCTGCTCTCACTCTCTCCCTGCTCTCACTCTCTCCCTGCTCTCACTCTCCCACTGCTGTCACTCTCCCCCTGCTCTCTCTCTCCCCCTG
The DNA here is from genome assembly GCA_037974335.1 of Prionace glauca. Lineage (NCBI taxonomy): Eukaryota > Metazoa > Chordata > Chondrichthyes > Carcharhiniformes > Carcharhinidae > Prionace > Prionace glauca. Next base: position 1,824,686 of record CM075721.1, read on the forward strand.
ATCTCACTCTCCCCCTGCTCTCACTTTCCCCCTGCTCTCACGCTCCCCCTGCGCTCATTCTCCCCCTCTCTCACTCTGTCCCTGCTCTCACTCTCCCCCTGCTCTCACTCTCCCTCTGCTCTCACTCTCCCCCTGCTCTCACTCTCCCCCTGCTCTCACTCTCCCCCTGCTCTCACTCTCGTCCTGCTCTCACTCTCGCCCTGCTCTCACTCTCGCCCTGCTCTCAGTATCTCCCTGCTCTCACTCTCCCCCTGCTCTCACTCTCCCCCTGCTCTCACTCTCCCCCTGCTCTCACTCTCCCCCTGCTCTCACGTTCCCCTCACTCTCCCCCTGCTCTCACTCTCCCCCTGCTCTCACTCTCCCCCTGCTCTCACTCTCCCCTCACTCTCCCCCTGCTCTCACTCTCTCCCTGCTGTCACTCTCTCCCTGCTATCACTCTCCCCCTGCTCTCAGTCTCCCTCTGCTGTCACTCTCCCCCTGCTCTCACTCTCGCCCTGCTCTCAGTGTCTCCCTGCTCTCACTCTCCCCCTGATCTCACTCTCCCCCTGCTCTCACTCTCCCCCTGCTCTCACTCTCCCCCTGCTCTCACTCTCTCCTCACTCTCCCCCTGCTCTCACTCTCCCCCTGCTCTCACTCTCCTCCTGCTCTCACTCTCCCCCTGCTCTCACTCTCCCTCTGCGATCACTCGCTGTCTGCTCACACTCACCCCTGCTCTCACTCACCCTGTGCTCTCACTCTCCCCCTGCTCACACTCTCCCCTGCTCACACTCTCCCCTGCTCTCACTCACCCCCTGCTCTCACGCTCCCCCTGCGCTCATTCTCCCCCTCTCTTACTCTCCACCTGCTCTCACTCTCCCCCTGCTGTCACTCTCTCCATGCTATCTCTCTCCCCCTGCTCTCACTCTCTCCCTGCTTTCACTCTCTCCCTGCTCTCACTCTCTCTCTGCTCTCACTCTCCCCCTGCTCTCAGTCTCCCTCTGCTCTCAGTCTCCCTCTGCTCTCAGTCTCCCTCTGCTCTCACTCTCCCCCTGATCTCACTCTCTTCCTGCTCTCACTCTCCCCCTGCTCTCACTCTCCCCCTGCTCTCACTCTCCCCCTGCTCTCACTCTCCCCCTGCTCTCACTCTCCCACTGCTCTCACTCTCCCCCTGCTCTCACTCTCCCCCTGCTCTCACTCTCCCCCTGCTCTCACTCTCCCCCTGCTCTCACTCTCCCTCTGCTCTCACTCTCCCCCTGCTCTCACTCACCCCCTGCTCTCACTCACCCCCTGCTGTCACTCTCCCCCTGCTGTCACTCTCCCCCCTGCTCTCACTCTCTCCCTGCTCTCATTCTCCCCCTGCTCTCACTCTCTCCCTCACGTTCACTCTGCTCTCAATCACCCTCTGCACTCACTCTCCCTCGGCTCTCACTCTCCCTCTGCTCCACTCTCGCACTGCTCTCACTATCCCACTGCTGTCACTCTCCCCCTGCTCTCACTCTCTCTCTGCTCTCACTCTCCCCCTGCTGTCACTCTCCCCCTGCTCTCACTGTTCCCCGCTCTCATTTTATTTCTGCTCTCAATCTCCCTCTGCTCTCACTCTCCCTGTGCTCTCACTCTCCCCCTGCTCTCAGTCTCCCCCTGCTCTCACTCTCCCCCTGCTCTCTCTCTCCCCCTGCTCTCACTGTTCCCCGCTCTCATTTTATTTCTGCTCTCAATCTCCCTCTGCTCTCACTCTCCCTGTGCTCTCACTCTCCCCCTGCTCTCAGTCTCCCCCTGCTCTCACTCTCCCCCTGCTCTCACTTTCCCCCTGCTCTCACGCTCCCCCTGCGCTCATTCTCCCCCTCTCTCACTCTGTCCCTGCTCTCACTCTCTCTCTGCTCTCACTCTCCCCCTGCTCTCAGTCTCCCTCTGCTATCACTCTCCCCCTGCTCTCACTCTCGCCCTGCTCTCACTCTCGCCCTGCTCTCAGTATCTCCCTGCTCTCACTCTCCCCCTGCTCTCACTCTCCCCCTGCTCTCACGTTCCCCTCACTCTCCCCCTGCTCTCACTCTCCCCCTGCTCTCACTCTCCCCCTGCTCTCACTCTCCCCCTGCTCTCACTCTCCCCTCACTCTCCCCCTGCTGTCACTCTCTCCCTGCTGTCACTCTCTCCCTGCTGTCACTCTCTCCCTGCTATCACTCTCCCCCTGCTCTCAGTCTCCCTCTGCTGTCACTCTCGCCCTGCTCTCACTCTCGCCCTGCTCTCAGTGTCTCCCTGCTCTCACTCTCCCCCTGATCTCACTCTCTCCCTGCTCTCACTCTCCCCCTGCTCTCACTCTCCCCCTGCTCTCACTCTCCCCTCACTCTCCCCCTGCTCACACTCTCCCCCTGCTCACACTCTCCCCCTGCTCTCACTCTCCGCCTGCTCTCACTCTCCCCCTGCTCTCACTCTCCCTCTGCGCTCACTCTCTCTCTGCTCACACTCACCCCTGCTCTCACTCACACTGTGCTCTCACTCTCCCCCTGCTCACACTCTCCCCTGCTCTCACTCACCCCCTGCTCTCACGGTCCCCCTGCGCTCATTCTCCCCCTCTCTTACTCTCCACCTGCTCTCACTCTCCCCCTGCTGTCACTCTCTCCATGCTATCTCTCTCCCCCTGCTCTCACTCTCTCCCTGCTTTCACTCTCTCCCTGCTCTCACTCTCTCTCTGCTCTCACTCTCCCCCTGCTCTCACTCTCCCCCTGCTCTCACTCTCCCTCTGCGCTCACTCTCTCTGTGCTCACACTCACCCCTGCTCTCACTCACCCTGTGCTCTCACTCTCCCCCTGCTCACACTCTCCCCTGCTCTCACTCACCCCTGCTCTCACGCTCCCCCTGCGCTCATTCTCCCCCTCTCTTACTCTCCACCTGCTCTCACTCTCCCCCTGCTGTCACTCTCTCCATGCTATCTCTCTCCCCCTGCTCTCACTCTCTCCCTGCTTTCACTCTCTCCCTGCTCTCACTCTCTCTCTGCTCTCACTCTCCCCCTGCTCTCACTCTCCCCCTGCTCTCAGTCTCCCTCTGCTCTCACTCTCCCCTGATCTCACTCTCCCCCCTGATCTCACTCTCTTCCTGCTCTCACTCTCCCCCTGCTCTCACTCTCCCTCTGCTCTCACTCTCCCCCTGCTCTCACTCTCCCCCTGCTCTCACTCTCCCCCTGCTCTCACTCTCCCCCTGCTCTCACTCTCCCCCTGCTCTCACTCTCCCCCTGCTCTCACTCTCCCCCTGCTCTCACTCTCCCCTGCTCTCACTCTCCCCCTGCTCTCACTCTCCCCCTGCTCTCACTCTCCCCCTGCTCTCACTCTCCCCCTGCTCTCACTCTCCCCCTGCTCTCACTCACCCCCTGCTCTCACTCTCCCCCTGCTGTCACTCGCCCCTCACGTTCACTCTGCTCTCAATCTCCCTCTGCACTCACTCTCCCTCGGCTCTCACTCTCCCTCTGCTCTCACTCTCCCACTGCTCTCACTCTCCCACTGCTCTCACTCTCCCACTGCTCTCACTCTCCGCCTGCTCTCACTCTCCCCCTGCTCTCACTCTCCCCCTGCACTCACTCTCCCACTGCTCTCACGCTCCCCCTGCTGTCACTCTCTCTCTGCTCTCACTCGCCCCCGGCTCTCACTGTTCCCCCGCTCTCATTTTATTTCTGCTCTCAATCTCCCTGTGCTCTCACTCTCCCCCTGCTCTCACTCTCCCCCCTGCTCTCACTCTCCCCTGCTCTCACTCTCCCCCTGCTCTCACTCTCCCCTGCTCTCACTCTCTCCCTGCTCTCACTCTCTCCCTGCTCTCACTCTCCCACTGCTGTCACTCTCCCCCTGCTCTCTCTCTCCCCCTGCTCTCTCTCTCCCCCTGCTCTCACTCTCTCCCTGCTCTTACTCTCTCCCTGCTCTCACTCGCCCCCTGCTCTCTCTCTCCCCGTGCTCTCACTCTCTCCCTGCTCTCACTCTCTCCCTGCTCTCACACTCCCCCTGCTCTCACTCTCCCACTGCTGTCACTCTCCCGCTGCTCTCACTCTCACTCTGCTCTCACTCTCCCCCTGCTCTCACTTTCCCCCTGCTCACACTCTCCCCCTGCTCTCACTCTCCCCCTGCTCTCACACTCCCCAGCACTCACCCTCCCTCTGCGCTCACTCTCTCTCTGCTCTCACGCCCCCCCTGCACTCATTCTCCCCCTCTCTCACTCACCCGTGCTCTCACTCACCCTGTGCTCCTCACTCTCCCCCTGATCTCACTCTCCCCCTGCTCTCACTTTCCCCCTGCTCTCACGCTCCCCCTGCGCTCATTCTCCCCCTCTCTCACTCTGTCCCTGCTCTCACTCTCTCTCTGCTCTCACTCTCCCCCTGCTCTGTCTCCCTCTGCTATCACTCTCCCCCTGCTCTCACTCTCCCCCTGCTCTCACTCTCGCCCTGCTCTCACTCTCGCCCTGCTCTCAGTATCTCCCTGCTCTCACTCTCCCCCTGCTCTCACTCTCCCCCTGCTCTCACGTTCCCCTCACTCTCCCCCTGCTCTCACTCTCCCCCTGCTCTCACTCTACCCTGCTCTCACTCTCCCCTCACTCTCCCCCTGCTCTCACTCTCTCCCTGCTGTCACTCTCTCCCTGCTATCACTCTCTCCCTGCTCTCAGTCTCCCTCTGCTGTCACTCTCGCCCTGCTCTCACTCTCGCCCTGCTCTCAGTGTCTCCCTGCTCTCACTCTCCCCCTGATCTCACTCTCCCCCTGCTCTCACTCTCCCCCTGCTCTCACTCTCCCCCTGCTCTCACTCTCCCCTCACTCTCCCCCTGCTCTCACTCTCCCCCTGCTCTCACTCTCCGCCTGCTCTCACTCTCCCCCTGCTCTCACTCTCCCTCTGCGCTCACTCTCTCTCTGCTCACACTCACCCCTGCTCTCACTCACACTGTGCTCTCACTCTCCCCCTGCTCACACTCTCCCCTGCTCTCACTCACCCCCTGCTCTCACGCTCCCCCTGCGCTCATTCTCCCCCTCTCTTACTCTCCACCTGCTCTCACTCTCCCCCTGCTGTCACTCTCTCCATGCTATCTCTCTCCCCCTGCTCTCACTCTCTCCCTGCTTTCACTCTCTACCTGCTCTCACTCTCTCTCTGCTCTCACTCTCCCCCTGCTCTCAGTCTCCCTCTGCTCTCAGTCTCACTCTGCTCTCAGTCTCCCTCTGCTCTCACTCTCCCCTGATCTCACTCTCTTCCTGCTCTCACTCTCCCCCTGCTCTCACTCTCCCCCTGCTCTCACTCTCCCCTGCTCTCACTCTCCCCCTGCTCTCACTCTCCCCCTGCTCTCAGTCTCCCTCTGCTCTCACTCTCCCCTCACGTTCACTCTGCTCTCAATCTCCCTCTGCATTCACTCTCCCACTGCTGTCACTCTCCCGCTGCTCTCACTCTCTCTCTGCTCTCACTCTCCCACTGCTCTCATTCTCTCTCTGCTCTCACTCTCTCTCTGCTCTCACTCTCCCCCTGCTCTCTCTCTCCCCCTGCTCTCTCTCTCCCCCTGCTCTCTCTCTCCCCCTGCTCTCTCTCTCCCCCTGCTCTCACTCTCCCTGTGCTCTCACTCTCCCCCTGCCCTCACTCTCCCCCTGCCCTCACTCTCCCCCTGCCCTCACTCTCCCCCTGCCCTCACTCTCCCACTGCCCTCACTCTCCCCCTGCCCTCACTCTCCCCTGCCCTCACTCTCCCCTGCCCTCACTCTCCCCTGCCCTCACTCTCCCCCTGCCCTCACTCTCCCCCTGCCCTCACTCTCCCCCTGCTCTCACTCGCCCCCTGCTCTCACTCGCCCCCTGCTCTCACTCGCCCCCTGCTCTCACTCGCCCCTGCTCTCACTCGCCCCCTGCTCTCACTCGCCCCCTGCTCTCACTCTCCCCCTGCTCTCACTCTCCCCTGCTCTCACTCTCCCTCTGCTCTCACTCTCCCCTCATGTTCACTCTGCTCTCAATCTCCCTCTGCACTCACTCTCCCTCGGCTCTCACTCTCCCTCTGCTCTCACTCTCCCTCGGCTCTCACTCTCCCTCTGCTCTCACTCTCCCACTGCTCTCATTCTCCCCCTGCTCTCACTCTCTCCCTCACGTTCACTCTGCTCTCAATCACCCTCTGCACTCACTCTCCCTCGGCTCTCACTCTCCCTCTGCTCCACTCTCGCACTGCTCTCACTATCCCACTGCTGTCACTCTCCCCCTGCTCTCACTCTCTCTCTGCTCTCACTCTCCCCCTGCTGTCACTCTCCCCCTGCTCTCACTGTTCCCCGCTCTCATTTTATTTCTGCTCTCAATCTCCCTCTTCTCTCACTCTCCCTGTGCTCTCACCCTCCCCCTGCTCTCAGTCTCCCCCTGCTCTCAGTCTCCCCCTGCTCTCACTCTCCCCCTGCTCTCTCTCTCCCCCTGCTCTCACTCCCTCCCTGCTCTCACTCTCCCCCTGCTCTCACTCTCCCCCTGCTCTCTCTCTCCCCCTGCTCTCACTCTCCCCAGCTCTCACTCTCCCTCTGCGCTCACTCTCTCCCTGCTCTCACTCTCCCCCTGCTCTCACTCTCCCCTGCTCTCACTCTCCCCCTGCTCTCACTCTCCCCCTGCTCTCACTCTCCCCCTGCTCTCACTCTCCCCCTGCTCTCACTCTCCCCCTGCTCTCACGCTCCCCCTGATCTCACTCTCTCCCTGCTCTCACTCTCTCCCTGCTCTCACTCTCCCCCTGCTCTCACTCTCCCCCTGCTCTCACTCTCCCCCTGCTCTCACTCTCCCCCTGCTCTCACTCTCCCCCTGCTCTCACTCTCCCCCTGCTCTCACTCTCACTCTGCTCTCACTCTCCCCCTGCTCTCACTCACCCCATGCTCTCACTCTCCCCCTGCTGTCACTCTCTCCCTGCTCTCATTCTCCCCCTCTCTCACTCTCTCCCTGCTCTCACTCTCTCACTGCTCTCACTCTCCCCCTACTCTCACTTTCCCCCTGCTCTCAGTCTCCCTCTGCTCTCACTCTCCCCTCACGTTCACTCTGCTCTCAATCTCCCTCTGCACTCACTCTCCCTCTGCTCTCACTCTCGCACTGCTCTCACTCTCCCACTGCTCTCATTCTCCCCCTGCTCTCACTCTCTCCCTGCTCTCACTCTCCCCCTGCTCTCACTCTCTCTCTGCTCTCACTCTCCCCCTGCTCTCTCTCTCCCCCTGCTCTCTCTCTCCCCCTGCTCTCACTCTCCCTGTGCTCTCACTCTCCCCGTGCTCTCACTCTCCCCCTGCTCTCACTCTCCCCTGCTCTCACTCTCCCCCTGCTCTCACTCTCCCCCTGCTCTCACTCTCCCCCTGCTCTCACTCTCCCCCTGCTCTCACTCTCCCCCTGCTCTCACTCTCCCCCTGCTCTCACTCTCCCCTGCTGTCACTCTCTCCATGCTATCTCTCTCCCCCTGCTCTCACTCTCTCCCTGCTCTCACTCTCTCTCTGCTCTCACTCTACCCCTGCTCTCAGTCTCCCTCTGCTCTCACGCTCCCCCTGATCTCACTCTCTCCCTGCTCTCACTCTCTCCCTGCTCTCACTCTCCCCCTGCTCTCACTCTCCCCCTGCTCTCACTCTCCCCCTGCTCTCACTCTCCCCCTGCTCTCACTCTCCCCCTGCTCTCACTCTCCCCCTGCTCTCACTCTCACTCTGCTCTCACTCTCCCCCTGCTCTCACTCACCCCATGCTCTCACTCTCCCCCTGCTGTCACTCTCTCCCTGCTCTCATTCTCCCCCTCTCTCACTCTCTCCCTGCTCTCACTCTCTCACTGCTCTCACTCTCCCCCTACTCTCACTTTCCCCCTGCTCTCAGTCTCCCTCTGCTCTCACTCTCCCCTCACGTTCACTCTGCTCTCAATCTCCCTCTGCACTCACTCTCCCTCTGCTCTCACTCTCGCACTGCTCTCACTCTCCCACTGCTCTCATTCTCCCCCTGCTCTCACTCTCTCCCTGCTCTCACTCTCCCCCTGCTCTCACTCTCTCTCTGCTCTCACTCTCCCCCTGCTCTCTCTCTCCCCCTGCTCTCTCTCTCCCCCTGCTCTCACTCTCCCTGTGCTCTCACTCTCCCTGTGCTCTCACTCTCCCCCTGCTCTCACTCTCCCCCTGCTCTCACTCTCCCCCTGCTCTCACTCTCCCCCTGCTCTCACTCTCCCCCTGCTCTCACTCTCCCCCTGCTCTCACTCTCCCCCTGCTCTCACTCTCCCCCTGCTCTCACTCTCCCCCTGCTCTCACTCTCCCCCTGCTCTCACTCTCCCCCTGCTCTCACTCTCCCCCTGCTCTCACTCTCCCCCTGCTCTCACTCTCCCTCTGCTCTCACTCTCCCCTCATGTTCACTCTGCTCTCAATCTCCCTCTGCACTCACTCTCCCTCGGCTCTCACTCTCCCTCGGCTCTCACTCTCCCTCTGCTCTCACTCTCCCTCGGCTCTCACTCTCCCTCTGCTCTCACTCTCCCACTGCTGTCACTCTCCCCCTGCTCTCACTGTTCCCCGCTCTCATTTTATTTCTGCTCTCAATCTCCCTCTGCTCTCACTCTCCCTGTGCTCTCACTCTCCCCCTGCTCTCACTCTCCCCCTGCTCTCACTCTCCCCATGCTCTCTCTCTCCCCCTGCTATCACTCTCCCCCTGCTCTCACTCTCCCACTGCTCTCACTCTCCCCCTGCTCTCACTCTCCCCCTGCTCTCTCTCTCCCCCGCTCTCTCTCTCCCCCGCTCTCACTCTCTCCCTGCTCTCACTCTCTCCCTGCTCTCACTCTCCCCCTCCTCTCACTCTCCCCCCTCCTCTCACTCTCCCCCTGCTCTCACTCTCCCCCTGCTCTCACTCTCCCGCTGCTGTCACTCTCCCGCTGCTCTCACTCTCACTCTGCTCTCACTCTCCCCCTGCTCTCACACTCCCCCTGCTCACACTCTCCCCCTGCTCACACTCTCCGCCTGCTCACACTCTCCGCCTGCTCACACTCTCCCCCTGCTCTCACTCTCCCCCTGCTCTCACACTCCCCAGCTCTCACTCTCCCTCTGCGCTCACTCTCTCTCTGCTCTCACGCCCCCCCTGCGCTCATTCTCCCCCTCTCTCACTCACCCCTGCTCTCACTCACCCTGTGCTCTCACTCACCCCCTGCTCTCACTTTCCCCCTGCTCTCACTCTCCCCCTGCTCTCACGCTCCCCCTGCGCTCATTCTCCCCCTCTCTCACTGTCTCCCTGCTCTCACTCTCCCTCTGCTCTCTCTCCCCCTGCTCTCAGTCTCCCCCTGCTCTCAGTCTCCCCCTGCTCTCAGTCTCCCCCTGCTCTCAGTCTCCCTCTGCTATCACTCTCCCCCTGCTCTCACTCTCGCCCTGCTCTCAGTGTCTCCCTGCTCTCACTCTCCCCCTGCTCTCACTCTCCCCCTGCTCTCACGTTCCCCTCACTCTCCCCCTGCTCTCACTCTCTCCCTGCTCTCACTCTCCCCCTGCTCTCACTCTCCCCCTGCTCTCACTCTCCCCACACTCTCCCCCTGCTCTCACTCTCCCCCTGCTGTCACTCTCTCCCTGCTCTCACTCTCCCCCTGCTCTCACCCACCCCCTGCTCTCACTCTCCCTCTGCTCTCACTCTCCCCTCACGTTCACTCTGCTCTCAATCTCCCTCTGCACTCACTCTCCCTCGCTCTCACTCTCCCTCTGCTCTCACCCTCCCACTGCTGTCACTCTCCCCCTGCTCTCACTCGCCCATCACGTTCACTCTGCTCTCAATCTCCCTCTGCACTCACTCTCCCTCGGCTCTCACTCTCCCTCTGCTCTCACTCTCCCTCTGCTCTCACCCTCCCCCTGCTCTCACTCTCCCCCTGCTCTCACTCTCCCCCTGCTCTCACTCTCCCCCTGCTCTCACTCTCCCCCTGCTCTCACTCTCCCCCTGCTCTCACTCTCCCCCTGCTCTCACTCTCCCCCTGCTCTCACTCTCCCCCTGCTCTCACTCTCCCCCTGCTTTCACTCTCCCCCTGCTCTCACTCTCCCCCTGCTCTCACTCTCCCCCTGCTCTCACTCTCTCTCTGCTCTCACTCGCCCCCGGCTCTCACTGTTCCCCCGCTCTCATTTTATTTCTGCTCTCAATCTCCCTGTGCTCTCACTCTCCCCCTGCTCTCACTCTCCCCCTGCTCTCACTCTCCCCCTGCTCTCACTGTCCCCCTGCTCTCACTCTCCCCCTGCTCTCACTCTCCCCTGCTCTCACTCCCCTGCTCTCACTCTCCCCCTGCTCTCACTCTCTCCCTGCTCTCACTCTCCCCCTGCTCTCACTCTCCCCCTGCTCTCACTCTCCCCCTGCTCTCACTCTCCCCCTGCTCTCACTCTCCCCCTGCTCTCACTCTCCCACTGCTGTCACTCTCCCCCTGCTCTCTCTCTCCCCCTGCTCTCACTCTCTCCCTGCTCTCACTCTCTCCCTGCTCTCACTCTCTCCCTGCTCTCACACTCCCCCTGCTCTCACTCTCCCACTGCTGTCACTCTCACTCTGGTCTCACTCTCACTCTGGTGTCACTCTCACTCTGGTCTCACTCTCCCCTGCTCTCACTTTCCCCCTGCTCACACTCTCCCCCTGCTCTCACTCTCCCCCCTGCTCTCACACTCCCCAGCTCTCACTCTCCCTCTGCGCTCACGCCCCCCCTGCGCTCATTCTCCCCCTCTCTCACTCACCCCTGCTCTCACTCACCCTGTGCTCTCACTCTCCCCCTGATCTCACTCTCCCCCTGATCTCACTCTCCCCCTGATCTCACTCTCCCCCTGATCTCACTCTCCCCCTGCTCTCACTTTCCCCCTGCTCTCACGCTCCCCCTGCGCTCATTCTCCCCCTCTCTCACTCTGTCCCTGCTCTCACTCTCTCTCTGCTCTCACTCTCCCCCTGCTCTCAGTCTCCCTCTGCTATCACTCGCCCCCTGCTCTCACTCTCGCCCTGCTCTCACTCTCCCCTCACTCTCCCCTGCTCTCACTCTCCCCTCACTCTCCCCTGCTCTCACGCTCCCCCTGCGCTCATTCTCCCCCTCTCTCACTCTGTCCCTGCTCTCACTCTCTCTCTGCTCTCACTCTCCCCCTGCTCTCAGTCTCCCTCTGCTATCACTCGCCCCCTGCTCTCACTCTCGCCCTGCTCTCACTCTCCCCTCACTCTCCCCCTGCTCTCACTCTCCCCTCACTCTCCCCCTGCTCTCACGCTCCCCCTGCTCTCACGCTCCCCCTGCGCTCATTCTCCCCCTCTCTCACTCTCTCCCTGCTCTCACTCTCCCCCTGCTCTCACTCTCCCCCTGCTCTCACTCTCCCCCTGCTCTCACTCTCCCCCTGCTCTCAATCTCCCTCTGCTCTCACTCTCCCCTCACGTTCACTCTGCTCTCAATCTCCCTCTGCACTCACTCTCCCTCGGCTCTCACTTTCCCTATGCTCTCACTCTCGCACTGCTCTCACTCTCCCACTGCTCTCACTCTCCCCCTGCTCTCACTCTCCCCCTGCTCTCACTCTCCCCCTGCTCTCACTCTCCCACTGCTCTCACTCTCCCCCTGCTCTCTCTCTCTCCCCTGCTCTCTCTCTCCCCCTGCTCTCTCTCTCCCCCTGCTCTCACTCTCTCCCTGCTCTCACTCTCTCCCTGCTCTCACTCTCCCCCTGCTCTCACTCTCCACTGCTGTCACTCTCCCGCTGCTCTCACTCTCCCCCTGCTCTCACTCTCCCCCTGCTCTCACTCTCCCCCTGCTCACACTCTCCCCCTGCTCTCACTCTCCCCCTGCTCTCACTCTCCCCTCACGTTCACTCTGCTCTCAATCTCCCTCTGCACTCACTCTCCCTCGGCTCTCACTCTCCCTCTGCTCTCACCCTCCCACTGCTGTCACTCTCCCCCTGCTCTCACTCGCCCATCACGTTCACTCTGCTCTCAATCTCCCTCTGCACTCACTCTCCCTCGGCTCTCACTCTCCCTCTGCTCTCACCCTCCCCCTGCTCTCACTCTCCCCCTGCTCTCACTCTCCCCCTGCTCTCACTCTCCCCCTGCTCTCACTCTCCCCCTGCTCTCACACTCCCCCTGCTCTCACACTCCCCCTGCTCTCACTCTCCCCCTGCTCTCACACTCCCCCTGCTCTCACTCTCCCCCTGCTCTCACTCTCCCCCTGCTGTCACTCTCTCTCTGCTCTCACTCGCCCCCGGCTCTCACTGTTCCCCCGCTCTCATTTTATTTCTGCTCTCAATCTCCCTGTGCTCTCACTCTCCCCCTGCTCTCACTCTCCCCCTGCTCTCACTCTCCCCCTGCTCTCACTCTCCCCCTGCTCTCACTCTCCCCCTGCTCTCACTCTCCCCCTGCTCTCACTCTCCCCCTGCTCTCACTCTCCCCCTGCTCTCACTCTCCCCCTGCTCTCACTCTCCCACTGCTGTCACTCTCCCCCTGCTCTCTCTCTCCCCCTGCTCTCACTCTCTCCCTGCTCTCACTCTCTCCCTGCTCTCACACTCCCCCTGCTCTCACTCTCCCGCTGCTGTCACTCTCCCGCTGCTCTCACTCTCACTCTGGTCTCACTCTCCCCCTGCTCTCACTTTCCCCCTGCTCTCACTCTCCCCCTGCTCTCACTCTCCCCCTGCTCTCACACTCCCCAGCTCTCACTCTCCCTCTGCGCTCACTCTCTCTCTGCTCTCACGCCCCCCCTGCGCTCATTCTCCCCCTCTCTCACTCACCCCTGCTCTCACTCACCCTGTGCTCTCACTCTCCCCCTGATCTCACTCTCCCCCTGCTCTCACTTTCCCCCTGCTCTCACGCTCCCCCTGCGTTCATTCTCCCCCTCTCTCACTCTGTCCCTGCTCTCACTCTCTCTCTGCTCTCACTCTCCCCCTGCTCTCAGTCTCCCTCTGCTATCACTCGCCCCCTGCTCTCACTCTCGCCCTGCTCTCACTCTCCCCTCACTATCCCCCTGCTCTCACTCTCCCCTCACTCTCCCCCTGCTCTCACGCTCCCCCTGCGCTCATTCTCCCCCTCTCTCACTCTCTCCCTGCTCTCACTCTCCCCCTGCTCTCACTCTCCCCCTGCTTTCACTCTCCCCCTGCTCTCACTCTCCCCCTGCTCTCACTCTCCCTCTGCTCTCACTCTCCCCTCACGTTCACTCTGCTCTCAATCTCCCTCTGCACTCACTCTCCCTCGGCTCTCACTCTCCCTATGCTCTCACTCTCGCACTGCTCTCACTCTCCCTATGCTCTCACTCTCGCACTGCTCTCACTCTCCCACTGCTCTCACTCTCCCCCTGCTCTCACTCTCCCCCTGCTCTCACTCTCCCCCTGCTCTCACTCTCCCCCTGCTCTCACTCTCCCTCTGCTCTCACTCTCCCCTCACGTTCACTCTGCTCTCAATCTCCCTCTGCACTCACTCTCCCTCGGCTCTCACTCTCCCTATGCTCTCACTCTCGCACTGCTCTCACTCTCCCTATGCTCTCACTCTCCCCCTGCTCTCACTCTCCCACTGCTCTCACTCTCCCCCTGCTCTCTCTCTCCCCCTGCTCTCTCTCTCCCCCTGCTCTCTCTCTCCCCCTGCTCTCACTCTCCCCCTGCTGTCACTCTCTCTCTGCTCTCACTCGCCCCCGGCTCTCACTGTTCCCCCGCTCTCATTTTATTTCTGCTCTCAATCTCCCTGTGCTCTCACTCTCCCCCTGCTCTCACTCTCCCCCTGCTCTCACTCTCCCCCTGCTCTCACTCTCCCCCTGCTCTCACTCTCCCCCTGCTCTCACTCTCCCCCTGCTCTCACTCTCCCCCTGCTCTCACTCTCCCCCTGCTCTCACTCTCCCCCTGCTCTCACTCTCCCACTGCTGTCACTCTCCCCCTGCTCTCTCTCTCCCCCTGCTCTCACTCTCTCCCTGCTCTCACTCTCTCCCTGCTCTCACACTCCCCCTGCTCTCACTCTCCCGCTGCTGTCACTCTCCCGCTGCTCTCACTCTCACTCTGGTCTCACTCTCCCCCTGCTCTCACTTTCCCCCTGCTCTCACTCTCCCCCTGCTCTCACTCTCCCCCTGCTCTCACACTCCCCAGCTCTCACTCTCCCTCTGCGCTCACTCTCTCTCTGCTCTCACGCCCCCCCTGCGCTCATTCTCCCCCTCTCTCACTCACCCCTGCTCTCACTCACCCTGTGCTCTCACTCTCCCCCTGATCTCACTCTCCCCCTGCTCTCACTTTCCCCCTGCTCTCACGCTCCCCCTGCGTTCATTCTCCCCCTCTCTCACTCTGTCCCTGCTCTCACTCTCTCTCTGCTCTCACTCTCCCCCTGCTCTCAGTCTCCCTCTGCTATCACTCGCCCCCTGCTCTCACTCTCGCCCTGCTCTCACTCTCCCCTCACTATCCCCCTGCTCTCACTCTCCCCTCACTCTCCCCCTGCTCTCACGCTCCCCCTGCGCTCATTCTCCCCCTCTCTCACTCTCTCCCTGCTCTCACTCTCCCCCTGCTCTCACTCTCCCCCTGCTTTCACTCTCCCCCTGCTCTCACTCTCCCCCTGCTCTCACTCTCCCTCTGCTCTCACTCTCCCCTCACGTTCACTCTGCTCTCAATCTCCCTCTGCACTCACTCTCCCTCGGCTCTCACTCTCCCTATGCTCTCACTCTCGCACTGCTCTCACTCTCCCTATGCTCTCACTCTCGCACTGCTCTCACTCTCCCACTGCTCTCACTCTCCCCCTGCTCTCACTCTCCCCCTGCTCTCACTCTCCCCCTGCTCTCACTCTCCCCCTGCTCTCACTCTCCCACTGCTCTCACTCTCCCCCTGCTCTCTCTCTCCCCCTGCTCTCTCTCTCCCCCTGCTCTCTCTCTCCCCCTGCTCTCACTCTCTCCCTGCTCTCACTCTCTCCCTGCTCTCACTCTCCCCCTGCTGTCACTCTCCCGCTGCTCTCACTCTCCCCCTGCTCTCACTCTCCCCCTGCTCTCACTCTCCCCCTGCTCACACTCTCACCCTGCTCTCACTCTCCCCCTGCTCTCACACTCCCCAGCTCTCACTCTCCCTCTGCGCTCACTCTCTCTCTGCTCTCACGCCCCCCCTGCGCTCATTCTCCCCCTCTCTCACTCACCCCTGCTATCACTCTCCCCATGCTCTCACTCTTTCCCTGCTCTCACTTTCCCCCTGCTCTCACGCTCCCCCTGCGCTCATTCTCCCCCTCTCTCACTCTCTCCCTGCTCTCACTCTCTCTCTGCTCTCACTCTCCCCCTGCTCTCAGTCTCCCTCTGCTATCACTCTCCCCCTGCTCTCACTCTCGCCCTGCTCTAAGTGTCTCCCTGCTCTCACTCTCCCCCTGCTCTCACTCTCCCCCTGCTCTCACGTTCCCCTCACTCTCCCCCTGCTCTCACTCTCCCCCTGGTCTCACTCTCCCTTCACTCTCCCCCTGCTCTCACTCTCCGCCTGCTGTCACTCTCTGCCTGCTCTCACTCTCCCCCTGCTCTCACCCACCCCCTGCTCTCACTCTCCCTCTGCTCTCACTCTCCCCTCACGTTCACTCTGCTCTCAATCTCCCTCTGCACTCACTCTCCCTCGGCTCTCATTCTCCCTCTGCTCTCACTCTCGCACTGCTCTCACTCTCCCCCTGCTCTCACTCTCTCCCTGCTCTCACTCTCCCCCTGCTCTCACTCTCCCACTGCTATCACTCTCCCCCTGCTCTCACTCGCCCCTCACGTTCACTCTGCTCTCAATCTCCCTCTGCACTCACTCTCCCTCGGCTCTCACTCTCCCTCTGCTCACACTCTCCCACTGCTCTCACTCTCCCACTGCTCTCACTCTCCGCCTGCTCTCACTCTCCGCCTGCTCTCACTCTCCGCCTGCTCTCACTCTCCCCCTGCACTCACTCTCCCACTGCTCTCACGCTCCCCCTGCTGTCACTCTCTCTCTGCTCTCACTCGCCCCCGGCTCTCACTGTTCCCCCGCTCTCATTTTATTTCTGCTCTCAATCTCCCTGTGCTCTCACTCTCCCCCTGCTCTCACTCTCCCCCTGCTCTCACTCTCCCCCTGATCTCACTCTCCCCCTGCTCTCACTCTCCCCCTGCTCTCACTCTCCCCCTGCTCTCACTCTCCCCCTGCTCTCACTCTCCCCCTGCTCTCACTCTCCCCCTGCTCTCACTCTCCCCCTGCTCTCACTCTCCCCCTGCTCTCACTCTCCCCCTGCTCTCACTCTCCCCCTACTCTCACTCTCTCCCTGCTCTCACTCTCCCACTGCTGTCACTGTCCCCCTGCTCTCTCTCTCCCCCTGCTCTCACTCTCTCCCTGCTCTTACTCTCCCCCTGCTCTCTCTCTCCCCCTGCTCTCTCTCTCCCCCTGCTCTCTCTCTCCCCCTGCTCTCACTCTCTCCCTGCTCTCACTCTCTCCCTGCTCTCACACTCCCCCTGCTCTCACTCTCCCACTGCTGTCACTCTCCCGCTGCTCTCACTCTCACTCTGCTCTCACTCTCCCCCTGCTCTCACTTTCCCCCTGCTCACACTCTCCCCCTGCTCTCACTCTCCCCCTGCTCTCACACTCCCCAGCACTCACCCTCCCTCTGCGCTCACTCTCTCTCTGCTCTCACGCCCCCCCTGCGCTCATTCTCCCCCTCTCTCACTCACCCGTGCTCTCACTCACCCTGTGCTCTCACTCTCCCCCTGATCTCACTCTCCCCCTGCTCTCACTTTCCCCCTGCTCTCACGCTCCCCCTGCGCTCATTCTCCCCCTCTCTCACTCTGTCCCTGCTCTCACTCTCTCTCTGCTCTCACTCTCCCCCTGCTCTCAGTCTCCCCCTGCTCTCACTCTCGCCCTGCTCTCACTCTCGCCCTGCTCTCACTCTCGCCCTGCTCTCACTCTCGCCCTGCGCTCACTCTCGCCCAGCGCTCACTCTCGCCCTGCTCTCACTCTCGCCCTGCTCTCACTCTCGCCCTGCTCTCAGTATCTCCCTGCTCTCACTCTCCCCCTGCTCTCACTCTCCCCCTGCTCTCACGTTCCCCTCACTCTCCCCCTTCTCTCACTCTCCCCCTGCTCTCACTCTCCCCCTGCTCTCACTCTCCCCTCACTCTCCCCCTGCTCTCACTCTCTCCCTGCTGTCACTCTCTCCCTGCTATCACTCTCCCCCTGCTCTCAGTCTCCCTCTGCTGTCACTCTCCCCCTGCTCTCACTCTCGCCCTGCTCTCAGTGTCTCCCTGCTCTCACTCTCCCCCTGATCTCACTCTCTCCCTGCTCTCACGTTCCCCTGCTCTCACTCTCCCCCTGCTCTCACTCTCCCCTCACTCTCCCCCTGCTCTCACTCTCCCCCTGCTCTCACTCTCCGCCTGCTCTCACTCTCCCCCTGCTCTCACTCTCCCTCTGCGCTCACTCTCTCTCTGCTCACACTCACCCCTGCTCTCACTCACCCTGTGCTCTCACTCTCCCCCTGCTCACACTCTCCCCTGCTCTCACTCACCCTCTGCTCTCACTCTCCCCCTGCTCTCAGTCTCCCTCTGCTCTCAGTCTCCCTCTGCTCTCACTCTCCCCCTGATCTCACTCTCTTCCTGCTCTCACTCTCCCCCTGCTCTCACTCTCCCCCTGCTCTCACTCTCCCCCTGCTCTCACTCTCCCCCTGCTCTCACTCTCCCCCTGCTCTCACTCTCACTCTGCTCTCACTCTCCCCCTGCTCTCACTCACCCCCTGCTCTCACTCTCCCCCTGCTGTCACTCGCCCCTCACGTTCACTCTGCTCTCAATCTCCCTCTGCACTCACTCTCCCTCGGCTCTCACTCTCCCTCTGCTCTCACTCTCCCACTGCTCTCACTCTCCCATTGCTCTCACTCTCCGCCTGCTCTCACTCTCCCCCTGCTCTCACTCTCCCCCTGCTCTCACTCTCCCCCTGCTCTCACTCTCCCCCTGCACTCACGCTCCCCCTGCTGTCACTCTCTCTCTGCTCTCACTCGCCCCCGGCTCTCACTGTTCCCCCGCTCTCATTTTATTTCTGCTCTCAATCTCCCTGTGTTCTCACTCTCCCCCTGCTCTCACTCTCCCCCTGCTCTCACTCTCCCCCTGCTCTCACTCTCCCCCTGCTCTCACTCTCCCCCTGCTCTCACTCTCCCCCTGCTCTCACTCTCCCCCTGCTCTCACTCTCCCCCTGCTCTCACTCTCTCCCTGCTCTCACTCTCTCCCTGCTCTCACTCTCCCACTGCTGTCACTCTCCCCCTGCTCTCTCTCTCCCCCTGCTCTCACTCTCTCCCTGCTCTTACTCTCTCCCTGCTCTCACTCGCCCCCTGCTCTCTCTCTCCCCCTGCTCTCACTCTCTCCCTGCTCTCACTCTCTCCCTGCTCTCACACTCCCCCTGCTCTCACTCTCCCACTGCTGTCACTCTCCCGCTGCTCTCACTCTCACTCTGCTCTCACTCTCCCCCTGCTCTCACTTTCCCCCTGCTCAAACTCTCCCCCTGCTCTCACTCTCCCCCTGCTCTCACACTCCCCAGCACTCACCCTCCCTCTGCGCTCACTCTCTCTCTGCTCTCACGCCCCCCCTGCGCTCATTCTCCCCCTCTCTCACTCACCCGTGCTCTCACTCACCCTGTGCTCTCACTCTCCCCCTGATCTCACTCTCCCCCTGCTCTCACTTTCCCCCTGCTCTCACGCTCCCCCTGCGCTCATTCTCCCCCTCTCTCACTCTGTCCCTGCTCTCACTCTCTCTCTGCTCTCACTCTCCCCCTGCTCTCAGTCTCCCCCTGCTCTCACTCTCGCCCTGCTCTCACTCTCGCCCTGCTCTCACTCTCGCCCTGCTCTCACTCTCGCCCTGCGCTCACTCTCGCCCTGCGCTCACTCTCGCCCTGCTCTCACTCTCGCCCTGCTCTCACTCTCGCCCTGTCTCACTCTCGCCCTGCTCTCAGTATCTCCCTGCTCTCACTCTCCCCCTGCTCTCACTCTCCCCCTGCTCTCACGTTCCCCTCACTCTCCCCCTGCTCTCACTCTCCCCCTGCTCTCACTCTCCCCCTGCTCTCACTCTCCCCTCACTCTCCCCCTGCTCTCACTCTCTCCCTGCTGTCACTCTCTCCCTGCTATCACTCTCCCCCTGCTCTCAGTCTCCCTCTGCTGTCACTCTCCCCCTGCTCTCACTCTCGCCCTGCTCTCAGTGTCTCCCTGCTCTCACTCTCCCCCTGATCTCACTCTCTCCCTGCTCTCACTTTCCCCTGCTCTCACTCTCCCCCTGCTCTCACTCTCCCCTCACTCTCCCGCTGCTCTCACTCTCCCCCTGCTCTCACTCTCCGCCTGCTCTCACTCACCCCCTGCTCTCACTCTCCCTCTGCGCTCACTCTCTCTCTGCTCACACTCACCCCTGCTCTCACTCACCCTGTGCTCTCACTCTCCCCCTGCTCACACTCTCCCCTGCTCTCACTCACCCTCTGCTCTCACTCTCCCCCTGCTCTCAGTCTCCCTCTGCTCTCAGTCTCCCTCTGCTCTCACTCTCCCCCTGATCTCACTCTCTTCCTGCACTCACTCTCCCCCTGCTCTCACTCTCCCCCTGCTCTCACTCTCCCCCAGCTCTCACTCTCCCCCTGCTCTCACTCTCCCCCTGCTCTCACTCTCACTCTGCTCTCACTCTCGCCCTGCTCTCACTCACCCCCTGCTCTCACTCTCCCCCTGCTGTCACTCGCCCCTCACGTTCACTCTGCTCTCAATCTCCCTCTGCACTCACTCTCCCTCGGCACTCACTCTCCCTCTGCTCTCACTCTCCCACTGCTCTCACTCTCCCATTGCTCTCACTCTCCGCCTGCTCTCACTCTCCCCCTGCTCTCACTCTCCCCCTGCTCTCACTCTCCCCCTGCTCTCACTCTCCCCCTGCACTCACGCTCCCCCTGCTGTCACTCTCTCTCTGCTCTCACTCGCCCCCGGCTCTCACTGTTCCCCCGCTCTCATTTTATTTCTGCTCTGAATCTCCCTGTGCTCTCACTCTTCCCCTGCTCTCACTCTCCCCCTGCTCTCACTCTCCCCCTGCTCTCACTCTCCCCCTGCTCTCACTCTCCCCCTGCTCTCACTCTCCCCCTGCTCTCACTCTCCCCCTGCTCTCACTCTCTCCCTGCTCTCACTCTCTCCCTGCTCTCACACTCCCCCTGCTCTCACTCTCCCCCTGCTCTCACTCTCCCCCTGCTCTCACTCTCCCCCTGCTCTCACTCTCCCCCTGCTCTCACTCTCCCCCTGCTCTCACTCTCCCCCTGCTCTCACTCTCCCCCTGCTCTCACTCTCCCCCTGCTCTCACTCTCTCCCTGCTCTCACTCTCTCCCTGCTCTCACTCTCCCACTGCTGTCACTCTCCCCCTGCTCTCTCTCTCCCCCTGCTCTCACTCTCCCCCTGCTCTTACTCTCTCCCTGCTCTCACTCGCCCCCTGCTCTCTCTCTCCCCCTGCTCTCACTCTCTCCCTGCTCTCACTCCCTCCCTGCTCTCACACTCCCCCTGCTCTCACTCTCCCACTGCTGTCACTCTCCCGCTGCTCTCACTCTCACTCTGCTCTCACTCTCCCCCCTGCTCTCACTTTCCCCCTGCTCACACTCTCCCCCTGCTCTCACTCTCCCCCTGCTCTCACACTCCCCAGCACTCACCCTCCCTCTGCGCTCACTCTCTCTCTGCTCTCACGCCCCCCCGGCGCTCATTCTCCCCCTCTCTCACTCACCCGTGCTCTCACTCACCCTGTGCTCTCACTCTCCCCCTGATCTCACTCTCCCCCTGCTCTCACTTTCCCCCTGCTCTCACGCTCCCCCTGCGCTCATTCTCCCCCTCTCTCACTCTGTCCCTGCTCTCACTCTCTCTCTGCTCTCACTCTCCCCCTGCTCTCAGTCTCCCCCTGCTCTCACTCTCGCCCTGCTCTCACTCTCGCCCTGCTCTCACTCTCGCCCTGCGCTCACTCTCGCCCTGCGCTCACTCTCGCCCTGCTCTCACTCTCGCCCTGCTCTCACTCTCGCCCTGCTCTCACTCTCGCCCTGCTCTCAGTATCTCCCTGCTCTCACTCTCCCCCTGCTCTCACTCTCCCCCTGCTCTCACGTTCCCCTCACTCTCCCCCTGCTCTCACTCTCCCCCTGCTCTCACTCTCCCCGTGCTCTCACTCTCCCCTCACTCTCCCCCTGCTCTCACTCTCTCCCTGCTCTCACTCTCTCCCTGCTCTCACTCTCCCACTGCTGTCACTCTCCCCCTGCTCTCTCTCTCCCCCTGATCTCACTCTCCCCCTGCTCTCACTTTCCCCCTGCTCTCACGCTCCCCCTGCGCTCATTCTCCCCCTCTCTCACTCTGTCCCTGCTCTCACTCTCCCCCTGCTCTCACTCTCCCTCTGCTCTCACTCTCCCCCTGCTCTCACTCTCCCCCTGCTCTCACTCTCCCCCTGCTCTCACTCTCGTCCTGCTCTCACTCTCGCCCTGCTCTCACTCTCGCCCTGCTCTCAGTATCTCCCTGCTCTCACTCTCCCCCTGCTCTCACTCTCCCCCTGCTCTCACTCTCCCCCTGCTCTCACTCTCCCCCTGCTCTCACGTTCCCCTCACTCTCCCCCTGCTCTCACTCTCCCCCTGCTCTCACTCTCCCCCTGCTCTCACTCTCCCCTCACTCTCCCCCTGCTCTCACTCTCTCCCTGCTGTCACTCTCTCCCTGCTATCACTCTCCCCCTGCTCTCAGTCTCCCTCTGCTGTCACTCTCCCCCTGCTCTCACTCTCGCCCTGCTCTCAGTGTCTCCCTGCTCTCACTCTCCCCCTGATCTCACTCTCCCCCTGCTCTCACTCTCCCCCTGCTCTCACTCTCCCCCTGCTCTCACTCTCTCCTCACTCTCCCCCTGCTCTCACTCTCCCCCTGCTCTGACTCTCCTCCTGCTCTCACTCTCCCCCTGCTCTCACTCTCCCTCTGCGATCACTCGCTGTCTGCTCACACTCACCCCTGCTCTCACTCACCCTGTGCTCTCACTCTCCCCCTGCTCACACTCTCCCCTGCTCACACTCTCCCCTGCTCTCACTCACCCCCTGCTCTCACGCTCCCCCTGCGCTCATTCTCCCCCTCTCTTACTCTCCACCTGCTCTCACTCTCCCCCTGCTGTCACTCTCTCCATGCTATCTCTCTCCCCCTGCTCTCACTCTCTCCCTGCTTTCACTCTCTCCCTGCTCTCACTCTCTCTCTGCTCTCACTCTCCCCCTGCTCTCAGTCTCCCTCTGCTCTCAGTCTCCCTCTGCTCTCAGTCTCCCTCTGCTCTCACTCTCCCCCTGATCTCACTCTCTTCCTGCTCTCACTCTCCCCCTGCTCTCACTCTCCCCCTGCTCTCACTCTCCCCCTGCTCTCACTCTCCCCCTGCTCTCACTCTCCCCCTGCTCTCACTCTCCCACTGCTCTCACTCTCCCCCTGCTCTCACTCTCCCCCTGCTCTCACTCTCCCCCTGCTCTCACTCTCCCCCTGCTCTCACTCTCCCTCTGCTCTCACTCTCCCCCTGCTCTCACTCACCCCCTGCTCTCACTCACCCCCTGCTGTCACTCTCCCCCTGCTCTCACTCTCTCCCTGCTCTCATTCTCCCCCTGCTCTCACTCTCTCCCTCACGTTCACTCTGCTCTCAATCACCCTCTGCACTCACTCTCCCTCGGCTCTCACTCTCCCTCTGCTCCACTCTCGCACTGCTCTCACTATCCCACTGCTGTCACTCTCCCCCTGCTCTCACTCTCTCTCTGCTCTCACTCTCCCCCTGCTGTCACTCTCCCCCTGCTCTCACTGTTCCCCGCTCTCATTTTATTTCTGCTCTCAATCTCCCTCTGCTCTCACTCTCCCTGTGCTCTCACTCTCCCCCTGCTCTCAGTCTCCCCCTGCTCTCACTCTCCCCCTGCTCTCTCTCTCCCCCTGCTCTCACTGTTCCCCGCTCTCATTTTATTTCTGCTCTCAATCTCCCTCTGCTCTCACTCTCCCTGTGCTCTCACTCTCCCCCTGCTCTCAGTCTCCCCCTGCTCTCACTCTCCCCCTGCTCTCACTTTCCCCCTGCTCTCACGCTCCCCCTGCGCTCATTCTCCCCCTCTCTCACTCTGTCCCTGCTCTCACTCTCTCTCTGCTCTCACTCTCCCCCTGCTCTCAGTCTCCCTCTGCTATCACTCTCCCCCTGCTCTCACTCTCGCCCTGCTCTCACTCTCGCCCTGCTCTCAGTATCTCCCTGCTCTCACTCTCCCCCTGCTCTCACTCTCCCCCTGCTCTCACGTTCCCCTCACTCTCCCCCTGCTCTCACTCTCCCCCTGCTCTCACTCTCCCCCTGCTCTCACTCTCCCCCTGCTCTCACTCTCCCCTCACTCTCCCCCTGCTGTCACTCTCTCCCTGCTGTCACTCTCTCCCTGCTGTCACTCTCTCCCTGCTATCACTCTCCCCCTGCTCTCAGTCTCCCTCTGCTGTCACTCTCGCCCTGCTCTCACTCTCGCCCTGCTCTCAGTGTCTCCCTGCTCTCACTCTCCCCCTGATCTCACTCTCTCCCTGCTCTCACTCTCCCCCTGCTCTCACTCTCCCCCTGCTCTCACTCTCCCCTCACTCTCCCCCTGCTCACACTCTCCCCCTGCTCACACTCTCCCCCTGCTCTCACTCTCCGCCTGCTCTCACTCTCCCCCTGCTCTCACTCTCCCTCTGCGCTCACTCTCTCTCTGCTCACACTCACCCCTGCTCTCACTCACCCTGTGCTCTCACTCTCCCCCTGCTCACACTCTCCCCTGCTCTCACTCACCCCCTGCTCTCACGGTCCCCCTGCGCTCATTCTCCCCCTCTCTTACTCTCCACCTGCTCTCACTCTCCCCCTGCTGTCACTCTCTCCATGCTATCTCTCTCCCCCTGCTCTCACTCTCTCCCTGCTTTCACTCTCTCCCTGCTCTCACTCTCTCTCTGCTCTCACTCTCCCCCTGCTCTCACTCTCCCCCTGCTCTCACTCTCCCTCTGCGCTCACTCTCTCTCTGCTCACACTCACCCCTGCTCTCACTCACCCTGTGCTCTCACTCTCCCCCTGCTCACACTCTCCCCTGCTCTCACTCACCCCCTGCTCTCACGCTCCCCCTGCGCTCATTCTCCCCCTCTCTTACTCTCCACCTGCTCTCACTCTCCCCCTGCTGTCACTCTCTCCATGCTATCTCTCTCCCCCTGCTCTCACTCTCTCCCTGCTTTCACTCTCTCCCTGCTCTCACTCTCTCTCTGCTCTCACTCTCCCCCTGCTCTCACTCTCCCCCTGCTCTCAGTCTCCCTCTGCTCTCACTCTCCCCCTGATCTCACTCTCCCCCTGATCTCACTCTCTTCCTGCTCTCACTCTCCCCCTGCTCTCACTCTCCCTCTGCTCTCACTCTCCCCCTGCTCTCACTCTCCCCCTGCTCTCACTCTCCCCCTGCTCTCACTCTCCCCCTGCTCTCACTCTCCCCCTGCTCTCACTCTCCCCCTGCTCTCACTCTCCCCCTGCTCTCACTCTCCCCCTGCTCTCACTCTCCCCCTGCTCTCACTCTCCCCCTGCTCTCACTCTCCCCCTGCTCTCACTCTCCCCCTGCTCTCACTCTCCCCCTGCTCTCACTCACCCCCTGCTCTCACTCTCCCCCTGCTGTCACTCGCCCCTCACGTTCACTCTGCTCTCAATCTCCCTCTGCACTCACTCTCCCTCGGCTCTCACTCTCCCTCTGCTCTCACTCTCCCACTGCTCTCACTCTCCCACTGCTCTCACTCTCCCACTGCTCTCACTCTCCCCCTGCTCTCACTCTCCCCCTGCTCTCACTCTCCCCCTGCACTCACTCTCCCACTGCTCTCACGCTCCCCCTGCTGTCACTCTCTCTCTGCTCTCACTCGCCCCCGGCTCTCACTGTTCCCCCGCTCTCATTTTATTTCTGCTCTCAATCTCCCTGTGCTCTCACTCACCCCCTGCTCTCACTCTCCCCCTGCTCTCACTCTCCCCCTGCTCTCACTCTCCCCCTGCTCTCACTCTCCCCCTGCTCTCACTCTCTCCCTGCTCTCACTCTCTCCCTGCTCTCACTCTCCCACTGCTGTCACTCTCCCCCTGCTCTCTCTCTCCCCCTGCTCTCTCTCTCCCCCTGCTCTCACTCTCTCCCTGCTCTTACTCTCTCCCTGCTCTCACTCGCCCCCTGCTCTCTCTCTCCCCGTGCTCTCACTCTCTCCCTGCTCTCACTCTCTCCCTGCTCTCACACTCCCCCTGCTCTCACTCTCCCACTGCTGTCACTCTCCCGCTGCTCTCACTCTCACTCTGCTCTCACTCTCCCCCTGCTCTCACTTTCCCCCTGCTCACACTCTCCCGCTGCTCTCACTCTTCCCCCTGCTCTCACACTCCCCAGCACTCACCCTCCCTCTGCGCTCACTCTCTCTCTGCTCTCACGCCCCCCCTGCGCTCATTCTCCCCCTCTCTCACTCACCCGTGCTCTCACTCACCCTGTGCTCTCACTCTCCCCCCTGATCTCACTCTCCCCCTGCTCTCACTTTCCCCCTGCTCTCACGCTTCCCCCTGCGCTCATTCTCCCCCTCTCTCACTCTGTCCCTGCTCTCACTCTCTCTCTGCTCTCACTCTCCCCCCTGCTCTGTCTCCCTCTGCTATCACTCTCCCCCTGCTCTCACTCTCCCCCTGCTCTCACTCTCGCCCTGCTCTCACTCGTCGCCCCTGCTCTCAGTATCTCCCTGCTCTCACTCTCCCCCTGCTCTCACTCTCCCCCTGCTCTCACGTTCCCCTCACTCTCCCCCTGCTCTCACTCTCCCCCTGCTCTCACTCTACCCCTGCTCTCACTCTCCCCTCACTCTCCCCCTGCTCTCACTCTCTCCCTGCTGTCACTCTCTCCCTGCTATCACTCTCCCCCTGCTCTCAGTCTCCCTCTGCTGTCACTCTCGCCCTGCTCTCACTCTCGCCCTGCTCTCAGTGTCTCCCTGCTCTCACTCTCCCCCCCTGATCTCACTCTCCCCCTGCTCTCACTCTCCCCCTGCTCTCACTCTCCCCCTGCTCTCACTCTCCCCTCACTCTCCCCCTGCTCTCACTCTCCCCCTGCTCTCACTCTCCGCCTGCTCTCACTCTCCCCCTGCTCTCACTCTCCCTCTGCGCTCACTCTCTCTCTGCTC
Organism: Prionace glauca; assembly: GCA_037974335.1. Lineage (NCBI taxonomy): Eukaryota > Metazoa > Chordata > Chondrichthyes > Carcharhiniformes > Carcharhinidae > Prionace > Prionace glauca. The sequence continues at coordinate 1,850,643 of CM075721.1, forward strand.
ACACTCACCCCTGCTCTCACTCACACTGTGCTCTCACTCTCCCCCCTGCTCACACTCTCCCCTGCTCTCACTCACCCCCTGCTCTCACGCTCCCCCTGCGCTCATTCTCCCCCTCTCTTACTCTCCACCTGCTCTCACTCTCCCCCTGCTGTCACTCTCTCCATGCTATCTCTCTCCCCCCTGCTCTCACTCTCTCCCTGCTTTCACTCTCTACCTGCTCTCACTCTCTCTCTGCTCTCACTCTCCCCCTGCTCTCAGTCTCCCTCTGCTCTCAGTCTCACTCTGCTCTCAGTCTCCCTCTGCTCTCACTCTCCCCCTGATCTCACTCTCTTCCTGCTCTCACTCTCCCCCTGCTCTCACTCTCCCCCCTGCTCTCACTCTCCCCCTGCTCTCACTCTCCCCCCTGCTCTCACTCTCCCCCTGCTCTCACTCTCCCCCTGCTCTCACTCTCCCCCTGCTCTCACTCTCCCCCTGCTCTCACTCTCCCCCTACTCTCACTTTCCCCCTGCTCTCAGTCTCCCTCTGCTCTCACTCTCCCCTCACGTTCACTCTGCTCTCAATCTCCCTCTGCATTCACTCTCCCACTGCTGTCACTCTCCCGCTGCTCTCACTCTCTCTCTGCTCTCACTCTCCCACTGCTCTCATTCTCTCTCTGCTCTCACTCTCTCTCTGCTCTCACTCTCCCCCTGCTCTCTCTCTCCCCCTGCTCTCTCTCTCCCCCTGCTCTCTCTCTCCCCCTGCTCTCTCTCTCCCCCTGCTCTCACTCTCCCTGTGCTCTCACTCTCCCCCTGCCCTCACTCTCCCCCCTGCCCTCACTCTCCCCCTGCCCTCACTCTCCCCCTGCCCTCACTCTCCCACTGCCCTCACTCTCCCCCTGCCCTCACTCTCCCCCCTGCCCTCACTCTCCCCCTGCCCTCACTCTCCCCCTGCCCTCACTCTCCCCCTGCCCTCACTCTCCCCCTGCCCTCACTCTCCCCTGCTCTCACTCGCCCCCTGCTCTCACTCGCCCCCTGCTCTCACTCGCCCCCTGCTCTCACTCGCCCCCTGCTCTCACTCGCCCCCTGCTCTCACTCTCCCCCCTGCTCTCACTCTCCCCCTGCTCTCACTCTCCCTCTGCTCTCACTCTCCCCTCATGTTCACTCTGCTCTCAATCTCCCTCTGCACTCACTCTCCCTCGGCTCTCACTCTCCCTCTGCTCTCACTCTCCCTCGGCTCTCACTCTCCTCTGCTCTCACTCTCCCACTGCTCTCATTCTCCCCCTGCTCTCACTCTCTCCCTCACGTTCACTCTGCTCTCAATCACCCTCTGCACTCACTCTCCCTCGGCTCTCACTCTCCCTCTGCTCCACTCTCGCACTGCTCTCACTATCCCACTGCTGTCACTCTCCCCCTGCTCTCACTCTCTCTCTGCTCTCACTCTCCCCCTGCTGTCACTCTCCCCCTGCTCTCACTGTTCCCCCGCTCTCATTTTATTTCTGCTCTCAATCTCCCTCTTCTCTCACTCTCCCTGTGCTCTCACTCTCCCCCTGCTCTCAGTCTCCCCCTGCTCTCAGTCTCCCCCTGCTCTCACTCTCCCCCTGCTCTCTCTCTCCCCCTGCTCTCACTCCCCTCCCTGCTCTCACTCTCCCCCTGCTCTCACTCTCCCCCTGCTCTCTCTCTCCCCCTGCTCTCACTCTCCCCAGCTCTCACTCTCCCTCTGCGCTCACTCTCTCCCTGCTCTCACTCTCCCCCTGCTCTCACTCTCCCCCTGCTCTCACTCTCCCCTGCTCTCACTCTCCCCCTGCTCTCACTCTCCCCTGCTCTCACTCTCCCCCTGCTCTCACTCTCCCCCTGCTCTCACTCTCCCCCCTGCTCTCACTCTCCCCCTGCTCTCACTCTCCCCCTGCTCTCACTCTCCCCTGCTCTCTCTCTCCCCCTGCTCTCTCTCTCCCCCTGCTCTCACTCTCTCCTGCTCTCACTCTCTCCTGCTCTCACTCTCTCCTGCTCTCACTCTCTCCTGCTCTCACTCTCCCCCTGCTCTCACTCTCCCCCTGCTCTCACTCTCCCACTGCTGTCACTCTCACTCTGCTCTCACTCTCACTCTGCGCTCACTTTCCCCCTGCTCTCACTTTCCCCCTGCTCACACTCTCCCCCTGCTCTCACTATCCCCCAGCTCTCACACTCCCCAGCTCTCACTCTCCCTCTGCGCTCACTCTCTCTCTGCTCTCACGCCCCCCCTGCACTCATTCTCCCCCTCTCTCACTCAACCCTGCTCTCACTCACCCTGTGCTCTCACTCTCCGCCTGATCTCACTCTCCCCCTGCTCTCACTTTCCCCCTGCTCTCACGCTCCCCCTGCGCTCATTCTCTCCCTGCTCTCACTCTCTCTCTGCTCTCACTCTCCCCCTGCTCTCAGTCTCCCTCTGCTATCACTCTCCCCCTGCTCTCACTCTCGCCCTGCTCTCAGTGTCTCCCTGCTCTCACTCTCCCCTGCTCTCACTCTCCCCCTGCTCTCACTCTCCCCTCACTCTCCCCATGCTCTCACGCTCCCCCTGCGCTCATTCTCCCCCTCTCTGACTCTCTCCCTGCTCTCACTCTCCCCCTGCTCTCACTCTCCCCCCTGCTCTCACTCTCCCCCTGCTCTCACTCTCCCCCTGCTCTCACTCTCCCCCTGCTCTCACTCTCCCTCTGCTCTCACTCTCCCCTCACGTTCACTCTGCTCTCAATCTCCCTCTGCACTCACTCTCCCTCGGCTCTCACTCTCCCTATGCTCTCACTCTCGCACTGCTCTCACTCTCCCACTGCTCTCACTCTCTCCCTGCTCTCACTCTCTCCCTGCTCTCACTCTCCCCCTGCTCTCACTCTCCCCCTGCTCTCACTCTCCCACTGCTCTCACTCTCCCCCTGCTCTCACTCTCCCCCTGCTCTCACTCTCCCCCTGCTCTCTCTCTCCCCCTGCTCTCACTCTCTCCCTGCTCTCACTCTCCCGCTGCTGTCACTCTCCCGCTGCTCTCACTCTCACTCTGCTCTCACTCTCCCCCTGCTCTCACTCTCCCCCTGCTCTCACTCCTCCCCCTGCTCTCACTCTCCCCCTGCTCTCACTCTCCCCCTGCCTCACACTCTCACCCCTGCTCTCACTCTCCCCCTGCTCTCACACTCCCCTGCTCTCACTCTCCCCCTGCTCTCACTCTCCCCCTGCTCTCACTCTCCCCCTGCTCTCACTCTCCCTCGGCTCTCACTCTCCCTCTGCTCTCACTCTCCCTCTGCTCTCACTCTCCCACTGCTCTCACTCTCCCTCTGCTCTCACTCTCCCACTGCTCTCACTCTCCCTCTGCTCTCACTCTCCCCCTGCTCTCACTCTCCCCCTGCTCTCACTCTCCCCCTGCTCTCACTCTCCCCCTGCTCTCACTCTCCCCCTGCTCTCACTTTCCCCCTGCTCTCACTCTCCCCCTGCTCTCACTCTCCCCCTGCTCTCACTCTCCCCCTGCTCTCACTCTCCCCCTGCTCTCACTCTCCCCCTGCTCTCACTCTCCCCCTGCTCTCACTCTCCCCCTGCTCTCACTCTCTCCCCCTGCTCTCACTCTCCCCCCTGCTCTCACTCTCCCCCTGCTCTCACTCTCCCCCTGCTCTCACTCTCCCCCTGCTCTCACTCTCCCCCTGCTCTCTCTCTCTCCCCCTGCTCTCACTCTCTCCCTGCTCTCACTCCCTCCCTGCTCTCACTCTCCCCCTGCTCTCACTCTCCCCTGCTCTCTCTCGCCCCCTGCTCTCACTCTCCCCAGCTCTCACTCTCCCTCTGCGCTCACTCTCTCCCTGCTCTCACTCTCCCCCCTGCTCTCTCTCTCCCCCTGCTCTCACTCTCTCCCTGCTCTCACTCTCTCCCTGCTCACACTCGCTCCCTGCTCTCACTCTCTCCCTGCTCTCACTCTCCCCCTACTCTCACTTTCCCTCTGCTCTCAGTCTCCCTCTGCTCTCACTCTCCCCTCACGTTCACTCTGCTCTCAATCTCCCTCTGCACTCACTCTCCCTCTGCTCTCACTCTCGCACTGCTCTCACTCTCCCACTGCTCTCATTCTCCCCCTGCTCTCATTCTCCCCTGCTCTCATTCTCTCCCTGCTCTCACTCTCTCCCTGCTCTCACTCTCTCCCTGCTCTCACTCTCCCCCTACTCTCACTTTCCCCCTGCTCTCAGTCTCCCTCTGCTCTCACTCTCCCCTCACGTTCACTCTGCTCTCAATCTCCCTCTGCACTCACTCTCCCTCTGCTCTCACTCTCGCACTGCTCTCACTCTCCCACTGCTCTCACTCTCGCACTGCTCTCACTCTCCCACTGCTCTCATTCTCCCCCTGCTCTCACTCTCTCTCTGCTCTCATTCTCCCCCTGCTCTCTCTCTCTCCCTGCTCTCAATCTCCCTCTGCTCTCACTCTCCCTGTGCTCTCACTCTCCCCCTGCTCTCACTCTCCCCCTGCTCTCACTCTCCCCCTGCTCTCACTCTCCCCCTGCTCTCACTCTCCCCCTGCTCTCACTCTCCCCCTGCTCTCACTCTCCCCCTGCTCTCACTCTCCCCTCTGCTCTCACTCTCCCCTCATGTTCACTCTGCTCTCAATCTCCCTCTGCACTCACTCTCCCTCGGCTCTCACTCTCCCTCTGCTCTCACTCTCCCTCGGCTCTCACTCTCCCTCTGCTCTCACTCTCCTCGGCTCTCACTCTCCCTCTGCTCTCACTCTCCCACTGCTGTCACTCTCCCCCTGCTCTCACTGTTCCCCGCTCTCATTTTATTTCTGCTCTCAATCTCCCTCTGCTCTCACTCTCCCCCTGCTCTCTCTCTCTCCCTGCTCTCACTCTCTCCCTGCTCTCACTCTCTCCTGCTCTCACTCTCTCCCTGCTCTCACACCCTCCCTGCTCTCACTCTCCCCCTGCTCTCACTCTCCCCCCTGCTCTCTCTCTCCCCCTGCTCTCACTCTCCCCAGCTCTCACACTCCCTCTGCGCTCACTCTCTCTCTGCTCTCACGACCCCATGCGCTCATTCTCCCCCTGCTCTCACTCACCCCCCTGCTCTCACTCACCCACTGCTCTTACTCTCCCCCTGCTCTCACTCTCCCCCTGCTCTCACGCTCCCCCTGCGCTCATTCTCCCCCCTCTCTCACTCTCTCTCTGCTCTCACTCTCTCTCTGCTCTCACTCTCCCCCTGCTCTCACTCTCCCCCTGCTCTCACTCTCCCCCTGCTCTCACTCTCCCCCTGCTCTCACTCTCCCCCTGGCTCTCACTCTCCCCCCTGCTCTCACTCTCCCCCTGCTCTCACTCTCCCCCTGCTCTCACGCTCCCCCTGCTCTCACGCTCCCCCTGCGCTCATTCTCCCCCTCTCTCACTCTCTCCCTGCTCTCACTCTCCCCCCTGCTCGCACTCTCCCACTGCTCTCACTCTCCCCCTGCTCTCTCTCTCCCCCTGCTCTCACTCTCCCTCTGCTCTCACTCTCCCCCTGCTCTCACTCTCCCCCTGCTCTCACTCTCTCCCTGCTCTCACTCTCTCCCTGCTCTCACTCTCCCCCTGCTCTCACTCTCCCACTGCTGTCACTCTCCCGCTGCTCTCACTCTCACTCTGCTCTCACTCTCACTCTGCTCTCACTCTCCCCCTGCTCTCACTCTCCCCCTGCTCTCTCTCTCCCCCTGCTCTCACTCTCCCTCTGCTCTCACTCTCCCCCTGCTCTCACTCTCCCCCTGCTCTCACTCTCTCCCTGCTCTCACTCTCCCCCTGCTCTCACTCTCCCACTGCTGTCACTCTCCCGCTGCTCTCACTCTCACTCTGCTCTCACACTCACTCTGCTCTCTCTCTCCCCCTGCTCTCACTTTCCCCCTGCTCACACTTTCCCCCTGCTCTCACTTTCCCCCTGCTCTCACTCTCCCCCTGCTCTCACGCTCCCCCTGCGCTCATTCTCCCCCTGCTCTCACTTTCCCCTTGCTCTCACTCTCCCCTCTGCTCTCACTCTCCCCCTGCTCTCAGTCTCCCTCTGCTATCACTCTCCCCCTGCTCTCACTCTCCCCCTGCTCTCACTCTCTCCCTGCTCTCACTCGCCCCCGGCTCTCACTGTTCCCCCGCTCTCATTTTATTTCTGCTCTCAATCTCCCTGTGCTCTCACTCTCCCCCTGCTCTCACTCTCCCCCTGCTCTCACTCTCCCCCTGCTCTCACTCTCCCCCTGCTCTCACTCTCCCCCCTGCTCTCACTCTCCCCCTGCTCTCACTCTCCCCCTGCTCTCACTCTCCCCCTGCTCTCACTCTCCCCCTGCTCTCACTCTCCCCAGCTCTCACTCTCCCTCTGCGCTCACTCTCTCCCTGCTCTCACTCTCCCCCTGCTCTCTCTCTCCCCCTGCTCTCACTCTCTCCCTGCTCTCACTCTCTCCCTGCTCTCACTCGCTCCCTGCTCTCACTCTCTCCCTGCTCTCACTCTCCCCCTACTCTCACTTTCCCTCTGCTCTCAGTCTCCCTCTGCTCTCACTCTCCCCTCACGTTCACTCTGCTCTCAATCTCCCTCTGCACTCACTCTCCCTCTGCTCTCACTCTCGCACTGCTCTCACTCTCCCACTGCTCTCACTCTCGCACTGCTCTCACTCTCCACTGCTCTCATTCTCCCCCTGCTCTCACTCTCTCTCTGCTCTCATTCTCCCCCTGCTCTCTCTCTCTCCTGCTCTCAATCTCCCTCTGCTCTCACTCTCCCTGTGCTCTCACTCTCCCCCTGCTCTCACTCTTCCCCTGCTCTCACTCTCCCCCTGCTCTCACTCTCCCCCTGCTCTCACTCTCCCCCTGCTCTCACTCTCCCCCTGCTCTCACTCTCCCCCTGCTCTCACTCTCCCCCTGCTCTCACTCTCCCTCTGCTCTCACTCTCCCCTCACGTTCACTCTGCTCTCAATCTCCCTCTGCACTCACTCTCCCTCGGCTCTCACTCTCCCTCTGCTCTCACTCTCCTCGGCTCTCACTCTCCCTCTGCTCTCACTCTCCCTCGGCTCTCACTCTCCTCTGCTCTCACTCTCCCACTGCTCTCACTCTCCCCCTGCTCTCACTGTTCCCCGCTCTCATTTTATTTCTGCTCTCAATCTCCCTCTGCTCTCACTCTCCCCCTGCTCTCTCTCTCTCCCTGCTCTCACTCTCTCCCTGCTCTCACTCTCTCCCTGCTCTCACACACCCTCCCTGCTCTCACTCTCCCCCTGCTCTCACTCTCCCCCTGCTCTCACTCTCCCCCTGCTCTCACTCTCCCCCTGCTCTCACTCTCCCCCTGCTCTCTCTCTCCCCCTGCTCTCACTCTCCCCAGCTCTCACTCTCCCTCTGCGCTCACTCTCTCTCTGCTCTCACGACCCCATGCGCTCATTCTCCCCCTGCTCTCACTCACCCCCTGCTCTCACTCACCCCCTGCTCTCACTCTCCCCTGCTCTCACTCTCCCCCTGCTCTCACGCTCCCCCTGCGCTCATTCTCCCCCTCTCTCACTCTCTCTCTGCTCTCACTCTCTCTCTGCTCTCACTCTCCCCCTGCTCTCACTCTCCTCTCCCCTGCTCTCACTCTCCCCCTGCTCTCACTCTCCCCCCTGCTCTCACTCTCCCCCTGCTCTCACTCTCCCCCTGCTCTCACTCTCCCCCTGCTCTCACTCTCCCCCTGCTCTCACGCTCCCCCTGCTCTCACGCTCCCCCTGCTCTCACGCTCCCCCTGCTCTCAGTCTCCCTGCTCTCACTCTCTCCCTGCTCTCACTCTCTCCCTGCTCTCACTCACCGCCTGCTCTCACTCTCCCCCCTGCTCTCACGCTCCCCCTGCGCTCATTCTCCCCCTCTCTCACTCTCTCCCTGCTCTCACTCTCCCCCTGCTCTCACTCTCCCACTGCTCTCACTCTCCCCCTGCTCTCACGCTCCCCCTGCGCTCATTCTCCCCCTCTCTCACTCTCTCCCTGCTCTCACTCTCTCCCTGCTCTCACTCTCTCCCTGCTCTCACTCTCCCCCTGCTCTCACTCTCCCACTGCTGTCACTCTCCCACTGCTGTCCACTCTCCCGCTGCTCTCACTCTCACTCTGCTCTCACTCTCACTCTGCTCTCACTCTCCCCCTGCTCTCACTCTCCCCCTGCTCTCACTCTCCCCCTGCTCTCACACAACCCCTGCTCTCACTTTCCCCCTGCTCTCACTTTCCCCCTGCTCTCACTTTCCCCCTGCTCTCACTTTCCCCCTGCTCTCACGCTCCCCCTGCGCTCATTCTCCCCTCTCTCACTCACCCCTGCTCTCACTTTCCCCCTGCTCTCACTTTCCCCCTGCTGTCACTTTCCCCTTGCTCTCACTCTCCCCCTGCTCTCAGTCTCCCTCTGCTATCACTCTCCCCCTGCTCTCACTCTCGCCCCTGCTCTCAGTGTCTCCCTGCTCTCACTCTCCCCCTGCTCTCACGTTCCCCCTCACTCTCCCCCTGCTCTCACTCTCCCCCTGCTCTCACTCTCCCCCCTGCTCTCACTCTCCCCCACACTCTCCCCCTGCTCTCACTCTCCCCCTGCTGTCACTCTCTCCCTGCTCTCACTCTCCCCCTGCTCTCACCCACCCCCTGCTCTCACTCTCCCTCGGCTCTCACTCTCCCTCTGCTCTCACCCTCCCACTGCTGTCACTCTCCCCCTGCTCTCACTCTCCCCACACTCTCCCCCTGCTCTCACTCTCCCCCCTGCTGTCACTCTCTCCCTGCTCTCACTCTCCCCCTGCTCTCACCCACCCCCCTGCTCTCACTCTCCCCTCGGCTCTCACTCTCCCTCTGCTCTCACCCTCCCACTGCTCTCACTCTCCCCCTGCTCTCACTCTCCCCCTGCTCTCACTCTCCCCCTGCTCTCACTCTCCCCCCTGCTCTCACTCTCCCCCTGCTCTCACTCTCCCCCTGCTCTCACTCTCTCCCCCTGCTCTCACTCTCCCCCTGCTCTCACTCTCCCCCTGCTCTCACTCTCCCCTGCTCTCACTCTCCCGCTGCTCTCACTCTCCCCCTGCTCTCACTCTCCCCCTGCTCTCACTCTCCCCCTGCTCTCACTCTCTCTCTGCTCTCACTCGCCCCCGCTCTCACTATTCCCCCGCTCTCATTTTATTTCTGCTCTCAATCTCCCTGTGCTCTCACTCTCCCCCTGCTCTCACTCTCCCCCTGCTCTCACTCTCCCCTGCTCCACTCTCCCCCTGCTCTCACTCTCCCCCTGCTCTCACTCTCCCCCTGCTCTCACTCTCTCCCCCTGCTCTCACTCTCCCCCTGCTCTCACTCTCCACTGCTGTCACTCTCCCCCTGCTCTCTTTCTCTCTCCCTGCTCTCACTCTCTCCCTGCTCTCACTCTCTCCCTGCTCTCACTCTCTCCCTGCTCTCACACTCCCCCTGCTCTCACTCTCCCACTGCTGTCACTCTCCCGCTGCTCTCACTCTCACTCTGCTCTCACTCTCCCCCTGCTCTCACTTTCCCCCTGCTCACACTCTCCCCCTGCTCTCACTCTCCCCCTGCTCTCACACTCCCCAGCTCTCACTCTCCCTCTGCGCTCACTCTCTCTCTGCTCTCACGCCCCCCCTGCGCTCATTCTCCCCCTCTCTCACTCACCCCTGCTCTCACTCACCCTGTGCTCTCACTCTCTCCCCCTGATCTCACTCTCCCCCTGCTCTCACTTTCCCCCTGCTCTCACGCTCCCCCTGCGCTCATTCTCCCCCTCTCTCACTCTGTCCCTGCTCTCACTCTCTCTCTGCTCTCACTCTCCCTCTGCTCTCAGTCTCCCTCTGCTATCACTCGCCCCTGCTCTCACTCTCGCCCTGCTCTCAGTGCCTCCCTGCTCTCACTCTCCCCCTGCTCTCACTCTCGCCCTGCTCACAGTGTCTCCCTGCTCTCACTCTCACCCTGCTCTCACGTTCCCCTCACTCTCCCCCTGCTCTCACTCTCCCCCTGCTCTCACTCTCCCCACACTCTCCCCCTGCTCTCACTCTCCCCCTGCTGTCACTCTCCCCCTGCTCTCACTCTCCCCCTGCTCTCACTCTCTCTCTGCTCTCACTCGCCCCCGGCTCTCACTGTTCCCCCGCTCTCATTTTATTTCTGCTCTCAATCTCCCTGTGCTCTCACACTCCCCCTGCTCTCACTCTCCCCCTGCTCTCACTCTCCCCCTGCTCTCACTCTCCCCCTGCTCTCACTCTCCCCCTGCTCTCACTCTCCCCCTGCTCTCACTCTCCCCTGCTCTCACTCTCCCCCTGCTCTCACTCTCTCCTGCTCTCACTCTCCCCCTGCTCTCACTCTCCCACTGCTGTCACTCTCCCCCTGCTCTCTCTCTCCCCCTGCTCTCACACTCCCCCTGCTCTCACCTCTCCCCCTGCTCTCACTCTCTCCCTGCTCTCACTCTCTCCCTGCTCTCACTCTCCCCCTGCTCTCACTCTCCCGCTGCTCTCTCACTCTCACTCTGCCTCACTCTCCCCCTGCTCTCACTTTCCCCCTGCTCACACTCTCCCCCTGCTCTCACTCTCCCCCTGCTCTCACACTCCCCAGCTCTCACTCTCCCTCTGCGCTCACTCTCTCTCTGCTCTCACGCCCCCCCCTGCGCTCATTCTCCCCCTCTCTCACTCACCCTGTGCTCTCACTCACCCTGTGCTCTCACTCTCCCCTGATCTCACTCTCCCCCTGCTCTCACTTTCCCCCCTGCTCTCACGCTCCCCCTGCGCTCATTCTCCCCCTCTCTCACTCTGTCCCTGCTCTCACTCTCTCTCTGCTCTCACTCTCCCCCTGCTCTCAGTCTCCCTCTGCTATCACTCGCCCACTGCTCTCACTCTCGCCTGCTCTCAGTGCCTCCCTGCTCTCACTCTCCCCCTGCTCTCACTCTCCGCCTGCTCTCACTCTCCCCTCACTCTCCCCCTGCTCTCACTCTCCCCTCACTCTCCCCCTGCTCTCAACGCTCTCCCCTGCGCTCATACTCCCCCTCTCTCACTCTCTCCCTGCTCTCACTCTCTCCCTGCTCTCACTATCTCCCTGCTCTCACTCTCTCCCTGCTCTCACTCTCTCTCTGCTCTCACTCTCCCCCTGCTCTCAGTCTCCCCCTGCTCTCAGTCTCCCCCTGCTCTCAGTCTCCCTCTGCTATCACTCTCCCCCTGCTCTCACTCTCGCCCTGCTCTCAGTGTCTCCCTGCTCTCACTCTCCCCCTGATCTCACTCTCTCCCTGCTCTCACTCTCCCCCTGCTCTCACTCTCCCCCTGTTCTCACGTTCCCCTCACTCTCCCCCTGCTCTCACTCTCCCCCTGCTCTCACTCTCCCCTCACTCTCCCCCTGCTCTCACTCTCCCCCTGCTCTCACTATCCCCCTGCTCACACTCTCCGCCTGCTCTCACTCTCCCCCTGCTCTCACTCTCCCTCTGCGCTCACTCTCCTCTCTGCTCTCACTCACCCCTGCTCTCACTCACCCTGTGCTCTCACTCTCCCCCTGCTCACACTCTCCCCTGCTCTCACTCACCCCCTGCTCTCACGCTCCCCCTGCGCTCATTCTCCCCCTCTCTCACTCTCCACCTGCTCTCACTCTCCCCCTGCTGTCACTCTCTCCATGCTATCTCTCTCCCCCTGCTCTCACTCTCTCCCTGCTCTCACTCTCTCCCTGCTTTCACTCTCTCTCCTGCTCTCACTCTCTCTCTGCTCTCACTCTACCCCTGCTCTCAGTCTCCCTCTGCTCTCAGTCTCCCTCTGCTCTCACGCTCCCCCTGATCTCACTCTCTCCCTGCTCTCACTCTCTCCCTGCTCTCACTCTCCCCCTGCTCTCACTCTCCCCCTGCTCTCAGTCTCCCTCTGCTTTCACTCTCCCGCTCACGTTTCACTCTGCTCTCAATCTCCCTCTGCACTCACTCTCCCTCTGCTCTCACTCTCGCACTGCTCTCACTCTCCCACTGCTCTCATTCTCTCCCTGCTCCTCACTCTCCCCCTGCTCTCACTCTCTCTCTGCTCTCACTCTCTCTCTGCTCTCACTCTCCCCCTGCTCTCAATCTCCCTCTGCTCTCACTCTCCCTGTGCTCTCACTCTCTCCCTGCTCTCACTCTCCCCTGCTCTCACTCTCCCCCTGCTCTCACTCTCCCCCTGCTCTCACTCTCCCCCTGCTCTCACTCTCTCTCTGCTCTCACTCTCCCCCTGCTCTCAATCTCCTCTGCTCTCACTCTCCCCTGTGCTCTCACTCTCCCCCTGCTCTCACTGTCCCCCTGCTCTCACTCTCCCCCTGCTCTCACTCTCCCCCTGCTCTCACTCTCCCCCTGCTCTCACTCTCCCCCTGCTCTCACTCTCCCCCTGCTCTCACTCTCCCCTGCTCTCACTCGCCCCCTGCTCTCACTCGCCCCCTGCTCTCACTCGCCCCCTGCTCTCACTCGCCCCCTGCTCTCACTCCGCCCCCTGCTCTCACTCGCCCCCTGCTCTCACTCTCCCCCTGCTCTCACTCTCCCCCTGCTCTCACTCTCCCCCTGCTCTCACTCTCCCCCTGCTCTCACTCTCCCCCTGGTCTCACTCTCCCCCTGGTCTCACTCTCCCCCTGCTCTCACTCTCCCCCTGCTCTCACTCTCCCCCTGCTCTCACTCTCCGTCCTGCTCTCACTCTCCCCTCACGTTCACTCTGCTCTCAATCTCCCTCTGCACTCACTCTCCTCGGCTCTCACTCTCCCTGTGCTCTCACTCTCGCACTGATCTCACTCTCCCACTGCTCTCACTCTCCCCCTGCTCTCACTCTCTCCCTGCTCTCACTCTCCCCCCGCTCTCACTCTCTCCCTGCTCTCACTCTCCCCCTGCTCTCACTCTCCCCCTGCTCTCACTCTCCCCCTGCTGTCACTGTCCCGCTGCTCTCACTCTCACTCTGCTCTCACTCTCACTCTGCTCTCACTCTCCCCCTGCTCTCACTCTCCCCCTGCTCTCACTCTCCCCCTGCTCTCACTCTCCCCCTGCTCTCACACTCCCCCTGCTCTCACTCTCTCTCTGCTCTCACGCCCCCCCTGCGCTCATTCTACCCCTCTCTCACTCACCCCTGCTCTCACTCACCCCCTGCTCTCACTCACCCCCTGCTCTCACTCACCCCCCTGCTCTCACTTTCCCCCTGCTCTCACTTTCCCCCCTGCTCTCACTCTCCCCCTGCTCTCACGCTCCCCCCTGCGCTCATTCTCCCCCCTCTCTCACTGTCTCCCCTGCTCTCACTCTCCCTCTGCTCTCACTCTCCTCTGCTCTCACTCTCCCCCTGCTCTCAGTCTCCCTCTGCTATCACTCTCCCCCTGCTCTCACTCTCGCCCTGCTCTCAGTGTCTCCCTGCTCTCACTCTCCCCCTGCTCTCACGTTCCCCCTCCACTCTCCCCCTGCTCTCACTCTCCCCCTGCTCTCACTCTCCCCCTGCTCTCACTCTCCCCCTGCTCTCACTCTCCCCCTGCTCTCACTCTCCCCCTGCTCTCACTCTCCCGACACTCTCCCCCTGCTCTCACTCTCCCCCTGCTGTCACTCTCTCCCTGCTCTCACTCTCCCCCTGCTCTCACCCACCCCCTGCTCTCACTCTCCCTCTGCACTCACTCTCCCTCGGCTCTCCACTCTCCCTCTGCTCTCACCCTCCCACTGCTGTCACTCTCCCCCTGCTCTCACTCGCCCATCACGTTCACTCTGCTCTCAATCTCCCTCTGCACTCACTCTCCCTTGGCTCTCACTCTCCCTCTGCTCTCACTCTCCCCCTGCTCTCACTCTCCCCTGCTCTCACTCTCCCCCTGCTCTCACTCTCCCCCTGCTCTCACTCTCCCCTGCTCTCACTCTTCCCCTGCTCTCACACACTCCCCCTGCTCTCACTCTCCCCCTGCTCTCACTCTCCCCCTGCTCTCACTCTCCCCCTGCTCTCACTCTCCCACTGCTCTCACTCTCCCCCTGCTGTCACTCTCTCTCTGCTCTCACTCGCCCCCGGCTCTCACTGTTCCCCCGCTCTCATTTTATTTCTGCTCTCAATCTCCTGTGCTCTCACTCTCCCCCTGCTCTCACTCTCCCCCTGCTCTCACTCTCCCCCTGCTCTCACTCTCCCCCTGCTCTCACTCTCCCCCTGCTCTCACTCTCCCCCTGCTCTCACTCTCCCCCTGCTCTCACTCTCTCCCTGCTCTCACTCTCCCCCTGCTCTCACTCTCCCCCCTGCTCTCACTCTCCCCCTGCTCTCACTCTCCCACTGCTGTCACCTCTCCCCCTGCTCTCTCTCTCTCCTGCTCTCTCTCTCCCCCTGCTCTCACTCTCCTCCCTGCTCCTCACTCTCCTCCCCTGCTCTCACTCTCTCCCTGCTCTCCACACTCCCCCTGCTCTCACTCTCCCACTGCTGTCACTCTCCCGCTGCTCTCACTCTCACTCTGCTCTCACTCTCCCCCTGCTCTCACTTTCCCCTGCTCACACTCTCCCACTGCTCTCACTCTCCCCCTGCTCTCACACTCCCCAGCTCTCACTCTCCCTCTGCGCTCACTCTCTCTCTGCTCTCACGCCCCCCCTGCGCTCATTCTCCCCCTCTCTCAGTCACCCCTGCTCTCACTCACCCCTGCTCTCACTCACCCTGTGCTCTCACTCACCCTGTGCTCTCACTCTCCCCCTGATCTCACTCTCCCCCTGATCTCACTCTCCCCCTGCTCTCACTTTCCCCCTGCTCTCACGCTCCCCCTGCGCTCATTCTCCCCCTCTCTCACTCTCCCCCTGCTCTCACTCTCTCTCTGCTCTCACTCTCCCCCCTGCTCTCACTCTCGCCCTGCTCTCAGGCCTCCCTGCTCTCACTCTCCCCCTGCTCTCACTCTCCCCCTGCTCTCACTCTCCCCTCACTCTCCGCCTGCTCTCACTCTCCCCTCACTCTCCCCTGCTCTCACGCTCCCCCTGCGCTCATTCTCCCCCTCTCTCACTCTCTCCCTGCTCTCACTCTCTCCCTGCTCTCACTATCTCCCTGCTCTCACTATCTCCCTGCTCTCACTCTCTCCCTGCTCTCACTCTCTCCCTGCTCTCACTCTCCCCCTGCTCTCAGTCTCCTCTGCTATCACTCTCCCCCTGCTCTCACTCTCGCCCTGCTCTCAGTGTCTCCCTGCTCTCACTCTCCCCCTGATCTCACTCTCTCCCTGCTCTCACTCTCCCCCTGCTCTCACTCTCCCCCTGTTCTCACGTTCCCCTCACTCTCCCCCTGCTCTCACTCTCCCCCTGCTCTCACTCTCCCTTCACTCTCCCCCTGTTCTCACTATCCCCCTGCTCTCACTATCCCCCCTGCTCACACTCTCCGCCTGCTCTCACTCTCCCCCTGCTCTCACTCTCCCCCTGCTCTCACTCTCCCCCTGCTCTCACTCTCCCTCTGCTCACACTCACCCCTGCTCTCACTCACCCTGTGCTCTCACTCTCCCCCTGCTCACACTCTCCCCTACTCTCACTCACCCCCCTGCTCTCACGCTCCCCCCTGCGCTCATTCTCCCCCTCTCTCACTCTCCACCTGCTCTCACTCTCCCCCTGCTGTCACTCTCTCCATGCTATCTCTCTCCCCCTGCTCTCACTCTCTCCCTGCTTTCACTCTCTCCCTGCTCTCACTCTCTCTCTGCTCTCACTCTACCCCTGCTCTCAGTCTCCCTCTGCTCTCACGCTCCCCCTGATCTCACTCTCTCCCTGCTCTCACTCTCTCCCTGCTCTCACTCTCTCCCCTGCTCTCACTCTCCCCTGCTCTCACTCTCCCCCTGCTCTCACTCTCACTCTGCTCTCACACTCCCCGTGCTCTCACTCACCCCATGCTCTCACTCACCCCATGCTCTCACTTCTCCCCCTGCTGTCACTCTCTCCCTGCTCTCATTCTCCCCCTCTCTCACTCTCTCCCTGCTCTCACTCTCTCCCTGCTCTCACTCTCCCCCTACTCTCACTTTCCCCCTGCTCTCAGTCTCCCTCTGCTCTCACTCTCCCCTCACGTTCACTCTGCTCTCAATCTCCCTCTGCACTCACTCTCCCTCCGCTCTCACTCTCCCACTGCTCTCATTCTCCCCCTGCTCTCACTCTCTCCCTGCTCTCAACTCTCCCCCTGCTCTCACTCTCCCCCTGCTCTCACTCTCTCTCTGCTCTCACTCTCCCCCTGCTCTCTCTCTCCCCTGCTCTCAATTCTCCCTCTGCTCTCACTCTCCCTGTGCTCTCACTCTCCCCCTGCTCTCACTCTCCCCCTGCTCTCACTCGCCCCCTGCTCTCACTCGCCCCCCTGCTCTCCACTCTCCCCCTGCTCTCACTCTCCCCCTGCTCTCACTCTCCCCCTGCTCTCACTCTCCCTCTGCTCTCACTCTCCCCTCATGTTCACTCTGCTCTCAATCTCCCTCTGCACTCACTCTCCCTCGGCTCTCACTCTCCCTCTGCTCTCACTCTCCCTCGGCTCTCACTCTCCCTCTGCTCTCACTCTCTCCCACTGCTGTCACTCTCCCCCTGCTCTCACTGTTCCCCGCCCTCATTTTATTTCTGCTCTCAATCTCCCTCTGCTCTCACTCTCCCTGTGCTCTCACTCTCCCCCTGCTCTCACTCTCCCCCTGCTCTCACTCTCCCCCTGCTCTCTCTCTCCCCTGCTCTCACTCTCCCCCTGCTCTCACTCTCCCCCTGCTCTCACTCTCCCACTGCTCTCACTCTCCCCCTGCTCTCACTCTCCCCCTGCTCTCTCTCTCCCCGCTCTCACTCTCTCCCTGCTCTCACTCTCTCCCTGCTCTCACTCTCTCCCTGCTCTCACTCTCCCCCTGCTGTCCTCTCCCGCTGCTCTCACTCTCACTCTGCTCTCACTCTCCCCCTGCTCTCACACTCCCCCTGCTCACACTCTCCCCCCTGCTCTCACTCTCCCCCTGCTCTCACACTCCCCCAGCTCTCACTCTCCCTCTGCGCTCACTCTCTCTCTGCTCTCACGCCCCCCCTGCGCTCATTCTCCCCCTCTCTCACTCTCACCCCTGCTCTCACTCACCCTGTGCTCTCACTCACCCCCTGCTCTCACTTTCCCCCTGCTCTCACTCTCCCCCTGCTCTCACGCTCCCCCTGCGCTCATTCTCCACCCCTCTCTCACTGTCTCCCTGCTCTCACTCTCCCTCTGCTCTCACTCTCCCCCTGCTCTCACTCTCCCCCTGCTCTCAGTCTCCCTCTGCTTTCACTCTCCCCTCACGTTCACTCTGCTCTCAATCTCCCTCTGCACTCACTCTCCCTCTGCTCTCACTCTCGCACTGCTCTCACTCTCCACTGCTCTCATTCTCTCCCTGCTCTCACTCTCCCCCTGCTCTCACTCTCTCTCTGCTCTCACTCTCTCTCTGCTCTCACTCTCCCCCCTGCTCTCAATCTCCCTCTGCTCTCACTCTCCCTGTGCTCTCACTCTCTCCCTGCTCTCACTCTCCCCCCTGCTCTCACTCTCCCCCTGCTCTCACTCTCCCCCTGCTCTCACTCTCCCCCTGCTCTCACTCTCTCTCTGCTCTCACTCTCCCCCCTGCTCTCAATCTCCCTCTGCTCTCACTCTCCCTGTGCTCTCACTCTCCCCCTGCTCTCACTGTCCCCCTGCTCTCACTCTCCCCCTGCTCTCACTCTCCCCCTGCTCTCACTCTCCCCCTGCTCTCACTCTCCCCCTGCTCTCACTCTCCCCCTGCTCTCACTCTCCCCCTGATCTCACTCGCCCCCCTGCTCTCACTCGCCCCCTGCTCTCACTCGCCCCCTGCTCTCACTCGCCCCCTGCTCTCACTCGCCCCCTGCTCTCACTCGCCCCCTGCTCTCACTCTCCCCCTGCTCTCACTCTCCCCCTGCTCTCACTCTCCCCCTGCTCTCACTCTCCCCCTGCTCTCACTCTCCCCCTGCTCTCACTCTCCCCCTGGTCTCACTCTCCCCCTGCTCTCACTCTCCCCCTGCTCTCACTCTCCCCCTGCTCTCACTCTCCGTCTGCTCTCACTCTCCCCTCACGTTCACTCTGCTCTCAATCTCCCTCTGCACTCACTCTCCCCTCGGCTCTCACTCTCCCTGTGATTCTCACTCTCGCACTGATCTCACTCTCCCACTGCTCTCACTCTCCCCCTGCTCTCACACTCTCCCTGCTCTCACTCTCCCCCCGCTCTCACTCTCTCCCTGCTCTCACTCTCCCCCTGCTCTCACTCTCCCCCCTGCTCTCACTCTCCCCCTGCTGTCACTCTCCCGCTGCTCTCACTCTCACTCTGCTCTCACTCTCACTCTGCTCTCACTCTCCCCCTGCTCTCACTCTCCCCCTGCTCTCACTCTCCCCCTGCTCTCACTCTCCTCTCTGCTCTCACTCTCCCCCCTGCTCTCAATCTCCCTCTGCTCTCACTCTCCCTGTGCTCTCACTCTCCCCCTGCTCTCACTGTCCCCCTGCTCTCACTCTCCCCCTGCTCTCACTCTCCCCCTGCTCTCACTCTCCCCCTGCTCTCACACAACCCCTGCTCTCACTTTCCCCTGCTCTCACTTTCCCCCTGCTCTCAACTTTCCCCCTGCTCTCACTTTCCCCCCTGCTCTCACGCTCCCCCTGCGCTCATTCTCCCCCCTCTCTCACTCACCCCTGCTCTCACTTTCCCCCTGCTCTCACTTTCCCCCTGCTGTCACCTTTCCCCTTGCTCTCACTCTCCCCCTGCTCTCAGTCTCCCTCTGCTATCACTCTCCCCCTGCTCTCACTCTCGCCCTGCTCTCAGTGTCTCCCTGCTCTCACTCTCCCCCTGCTCTCACGTTCCCCTCACTCTCCCCCTGCTCTCACTCTCCCCCTGCTCTCGACTCTCCCCCTGCTCTCACTCTCCCCCACACTCTCCCCCTGCTCTCACTCTCTCCCCCTGCTGTCACTCTCTCCCCTGCTCTCACTCTCCCCTGCTCTCACCCACCCCCTGCTCTCACTCTCCCTCGGCTCTCACTCTCCCTCTGCTCTCACCCTCCCCACTGCTGTCACTCTCCCCCTGCTCTCACTCTCCCCACACTCTCCCCCTGCTCTCACTCTCCCCCTGCTGTCACTCTCTCCCTGCTCTCACTCTCCCCCTGCTCTCACCCACCCCCTGCTCTCACTCTCCCTCGGCTCTCACTCTCCCCTCTGCTCTCACCCTCCCACTGCTCTCACTCTCCCCCTGCTCTCACTCTCCCCCTGCTCTCACTCTCCCCCTGCTCTCACTCTCCCCCTGCTCTCACTCTCCCCCTGCTCTCACCTCTCCCCCTGCTCTCACTCCTTCCCCCTGCTCTCACTCTCCCCCTGCTCTCACTCTCCCCCTGCTCTCACTCTCCCCCTGCTCTCACTCTCCCGCTGCTCTCACTCTCCCCCTGCTCTCACTCTCCCCCTGCTCTCACTCTCCCCCTGCTCTCACTCTCTCTCTGCTCTCACTCGCCCCCGGCTCTCACTATTCCCCCGCTCTCATTTTATTTCTGCTCTCAATCTCCCTGTGCTCTCACTCTCCCCCCTGCTCTCACTCTCCCCCCTGCTCTCACTCTCCCCCTGCTCTCACTCTCCCCCTACACAGTGAGCACGTGA